>JADDOH010002361.1:0-23172 GCA_016648135.1 Agrypnia vestita
GGCGCAGTGCTATACATTCGAGTAAACAACAAAGAAGATGAAGTACAAGTCACATTGTTATGAGCAAAGTCTAGCGTGGCTTCACCAAAATGTGTATCTCTTGCAAGGTTAGAACTCTGTGCGGCGCTTCTTCTTTCAAATCTAATAGCATGCGTACGAGATATCATTTGCGAACGCGTTCAGTTAAATAAAATCTTGGCATTTACAGTTACTCTCTCGTGGATACGCGCCGCTCCTTATAAGTTTAAAACATTCGTTGCAAATCGAATCGCTGCCATAAATGAGAACCTATCGGCTGAACATTGGTTCCACGTGCCAGGTGTTCAAAATCCTGCGGATATAATATCCCGACCTGTTATGCCAAGTCAACTAATTGATAAAAAATTTTATTACCACGGTCCCTCATGGCTTAACCGGCCGATGCAAGAGTGGCCTATACAATTCTCTGTTGCTGCTACAAGCTCAAACGAGGAGCTCCCCGAGTCAAAGACCGTGTCACTTCTTGTGCCGTCTAATAGTGACGTGCAAGACAACGCTATATACAAATTGGCACATCGAATGTCAAGTTATCTAAAATTCTTACGCGCTTCGGTGTATGTCCTACGCTTTTCAAACATCTTGAAAACACGCGGTTTTATTTCTGCAAACGATTTAGAACTAACAGAGAATTTCATAATTAAATGCATACAACGCCATCATTCCCTGAATACAGACTCTATAGCTTTACGCAAGTTGAACGCATACTTGAACATTTGTAACATTGAACATTGAATAAACATTTGAATTTGAATTTGAATAAACTTAGATGATGTTAAAATCATTCGTGTTGGTGGTCGACTTAACCAATCACAACTTAGTTCTACACAAAAGCATCCAATCGTTTTGCCTGCTAAAGACCACATTGTTCACTTAATTGTTGATTATTATCATACTAAAAATCTACACGCTGGAGCAAGTCTATTATTAGCCTTGCTGAGACAAAACTTCTGGATCCTTTCCGCACGCAACATGATTCGAAAACGCGTTAAAAATCTTGTTATTTTTTAACTTATTTTTAGTTCGCCTAACGCTATATTTTTATTTATTTTCTTTCTTACGCTACGCTAAAACGCTACGCTAAAACACTACGCTAAAACACTACGCTAAAACGCTACGCTAAAACACTACGCTAAAACGCTACGCTGAAACACTACGTTAAAACGCTACGCTGAAACGCTACGCTAAAACGCTACGCTGAAACGCTACGATAAAACGCTACGCTAAAACGCTACACTAAAACGCTACGCTAAAACGCTATGCTATTACGCTATGTTAAGTTCATTATTATTCTTATTTATTTTTTTATTTTTTTTCTTCTTTCTATCACTTGTTAATGAAGGCAAGCCTTCATCCCGGGCGGCATGTTAGCGCCATAAATTAATTTGTGAACTAGGAAAAAGGTATTCCCTCTCTCCCAGTCCCTACCCATTCCCGAAACCAAGCAAGTACTAGAGCCGCTCCACTTTTGAAAATCGAAGCCGCCACAATACGGAAAAACAGCTGCAATCGCAATAGAAAAAATATCGGAATAGAAAAGTGACCGCATAGTTTTTCCGCTGTGAACTACCGCAAATTGAATCAAAGATTTAATTCTTGACGCGAGTGTTTTACATTGAAATTAACGTGAAACACCTCGCCGCTAGAAGTTTGGAGATATAGAAGAGGCAAGAGGAGAAACGCAAAATCGAAGGAAGAAAGGTGAGTGCTTGCCTTGTTCCCAATTACCCATCACAATATCTCCCAACCAACATTGGTAATTTCAAATAGATATCTATTAGCAGCTGCCGCACATAGGTTATTGAAAATAGGCTAATACTAGAAGTTGTTGCATCGATCCATGTGGATAATTAGCTCTATTAACTTGTAAAAATATAACAATAAGATGTTCCCTCGCAACACACTATTTTTTTTTTTACGTTTTTAGCGCCCTTGTTCCTATTGAAAAATTATCATTAGGGAAAATATTGCACGAGTTCATAAATGTGGTGTTCTATGGAGGGTTATGTGACTCCAGTAATAAGGCCTCTGAAGAAGTTGATATCCGGAGTTCTATTTTTAGGTAATATATAGAGCCAAAGTGACTTGAGGATTTCCGGAGAGTCAGTTAAGTTGTTAACGACTTTGTTGAAAAAAGATAAGTCTGCCACTTGTCTGGAACTAATTAAACTATCAATCTTGTATTAATTATACATATCGTCGACATTTATTACCTTCTCATTTTGTGTAAAATGGAGTAAGCATTTGCAGAATTTGTATTGTATTTTTTCAATGCTGTTGATTTGTGAATGGAGACCAAACAATCTGAGCGACCCTTTTCTCATTATTTTAGACATACGTCTAAGTGATCTCATCTCTATTTTTTTTAATACTTTTTCATTAATTTGATTCACTAAAAATGCAAGCTGAAATGCAATGAAAGAACGATATACCGTTTTTCAAGGGGCCGAAGAATGATGAATGCGGGAAAGAAATGGATACAAAAAAAAATGAATCATCCAGATGACTCCAAGAATCCCAAAATAACGTAATATTACAGACTTTTATATAATTACTTTATATTAAATTATAATCGTTAGTTATATTCAGAAAAGTGCAATAATGAAAATATTATGGTCTGTGAAGGTGTACCCGGCTAGGATTATATAATAAGATTTGAAACGTCAGTCAAAAAGGTCATACATGCACTAGACTATCGGAAGATTCTAAAGCCATGAAAACCTGACATCATTTTTATATTTTAATTTAACTACTTTCAGTTATGTACTTTTCTTGCACATTTGAAGCAATTTTTTTTATGTCATTATTACATATGTACTAAAAAAATAGAAAATTGCCATTTCTTTAATCCTCGAGAGAGGCTTATAAACAGCGGTGAAGAAACGCAGGCTGATGATGATATATATAAAAGTCTGTTTTAAGGAAGACTTGAAATATTACTCATTACTCATTATGTATGTAATTAGGCCGATTTCATTTGTGTTGGTTCCCTCGGGAACAGAACACTAATGTAAACTGAGGGCTACCTGTAGTGTACATGAACAAAACCAGTATATGTTGTCTGTGTTATATATGGTGAAATGTTAAGTTTTCACAGCTCTTCAGAATCTTCTGGTTTGTGTTTTCTTGGGTAATATGCTGTGTTTTTACAACCTTTCCAGCCAGCGTTTCGGATACCATTGCAAGGTCCATTGTCAGGGCTGATGTTTTGTTGTGAGTGTTAATGTTGTGGTTAACTATTGGCTTGCAACATTATGTTGAAAGCAGGGTGAAACATTTTCAGTTTTGCGTTAAATACTAGCTAGTAATACCGTGCCGAAAGCAGGATGTCTCTGTGTTGATGTATTACATCACAATGTTGTGTCTGAAACACATATTGTCATGAGTTGTCTTTTGTTATATGTATATTTCATTGTCTGATCACTACCTTTGTGGAATCTGCAACAATATTGATTTTGAAGTGCCAGCTACCATGATGTTTTTAATTTGAGACCATCATCTCTATTATTATTTACCGGGTACTTATAGATCTCGAGTGCCTCCCTGACAAGACGTCTCGATATCTCATTTATTGAGAGCTCTGGCAATCCTGTCCGCAATGCTCTGAACAAAAGATAGAAAAGCGATCCCTTTGCACTCAAGCTTCTGCATGTTTTTGATAACAGATACAGCACATCATAAGAGCAAAGTTTGATCACCCCGAAAAACTTACAAAAGCTGAGTGCAAAGGGATCGCCTTTCTAACTTTTATTCAGAGCGTTAGGGACAGGATTGCCAGAGCTCTCAAAAAACGAGTTACCAAGATAATATTTGAAACTAACTCAAAAGTTAAGGACCTTTTGAGATCAGCGAAGGATTGAGACCGCCTAGAAACAGACGGTGTGTATAGACTCGACTGCCAAAACTGCGATAAAGTGTACGTGGTACAAACAGCGCACGTAATTTCTAAAAGAGTTGATGAGCACAAACGGGCATCCAAACTCGGCCATCCGGGAAAATCAGCACTGACTGAATACTTTCTGGATGCAAACCACCATTTTTCATTCATACCGGAGATCCTAGGAAAGCCCAAGAGTCACCATGCACGCCTTGTCAGGGAGGCACTCGAGATCTATAAGCACCCAGTGAATATTAATAAAGATGGCAGTCTCAAATTAAAAACATCATGGTATCCAGCGTTTCAAAACCAATCTCGTTGCAGATTCCGAAAAGATAGTTATCAGACAATAAATGAAACATACACATAGTACAGAGACACCCTGCTTTCGACACGATATTGCTAGCCGGTACTTAATGCAACACTAACAATGTTTCACCCTGCTTTCGACACGGTGTTGAATGTCAATACTTAACCACAACATCAACACTCACAAAAACACATGAATCCTGATTATGGACTCTGCAATGGATCCAAAATGTCAACCAGAAAGGTCGTAAAAATATGGATAATTTTACCAGAAGACACAAACCAGAAGGATATGGTGAATCCATTCATTCTCATTCCTAATTCTAAAACCTTCACTTCTTTTATACAATTATCCATATACAGGTTGAAAAGCTATGAAGACATTTAGCATACCTGTTATACACCCCTTGTTGTCATATTAAACCATGATGTGAATGCCCTGATGATTCCCTCCTCAATGATCTTACCCTTTATCCCGTACACAGATAAAACCTTCCATGACTTTTATCTTATGATAAGACTTAAAACATTAAGAGCCTTAACAACAGGCCCTAAAACTTTGGAAAAGGGTTTTGCTGCGGGGCATTCTGTCACAAAAGCATTGTTTGTACATTATTTTAGAATTACATGGTAACACTTAACACTGCGCAAGAATAAGTATGTCTATACATATGAAAGCACTACTGCTTTCACTTTTTTGAAGATCAATTTTTTTTTAATAAAGTTAATCAAACTCTTCAAAATTATATACAAATTATTTAACTGTAACTGGTTGCGGATATTTTATACGAACCGTATGTTTTACCGAGAGACGATTCTCGGCGTTAAGATAATAAGAATTCAACGTAACGTCAAGAATCGTCTCTCGGAAAAACATATGAATCGTATAAAATATCCGTAACCAGTTACAGTTAAATATGTCTAACGACAGTAATAAAAACCTTAACTCTTTAATATACAAATTATATTCTATGAGGTATTTTTATGAAAATTATTGCTATTGGATAATATGTATATTTAATATTTTTTTCAGAGTCTTCATTGGCATAAAAAAGTTGCTTGGATTAATAGACATGGCTAGACAAACAGAAGAACAATACCGAGTGATCAAGTTCCTCACCAAATTGGAGGAGGAAGGAGGAATGGACGCCGGCACGTACACTCAATAAGGGGTACTCAGTCCCTAGCATTTAATCAAATCAACCTTAAGACCGCAGATGTCCATTTTTATTCCATCTCAAGATAATTCATTATATGAAGACAGTGAAATCTCAAGCTTGAAAGAGGATATCAATAACGTAAAGAAGGAAATTTATAAAATTTGTAACACAGGGGACAAACTAATGCAGAATATTCCGACACATCCGAAAGATTTAAAAATATACCCCAATTTGAATGGCACCAAAGATTTCTTCAAATTATCTTCATTCTCCAATGAAATATCTTTTGATGACTACAGCGGTTCCAATATTCTTATTGAAAAAAAATTGTCTAATGTTGAGTTACAGGATAATGTTATTGGTGATCAGGTATCACTGGATGTGAAGCCTGTCCAGCATATGAATGTGGAACATAGACAGAGCGATGAAGTTATGGACTGTGTACCTGCTGAAAAACTATCGGAGTTGGAAGATTACGATGAATGTGATGATTTAATTCCTTTCCAGACATATATTGATATGGGAAATTTTTAAAATCATCAGTGTTGAATTCCACATTAATCTAATATTTTTCAGCTTTTAGAAAAAACTTTAGCTGCTACAGGAAATGTAATTGAAACGTGGCGGTCTTAAGGTGTATGAAATTTATTTATTGGATGTTTGTAAAAATTATATATTATAATCTATTCCAAGTACTGTTTGCTTAAAACCAACTTATTAACCTTATCTATAACATACTACTATGTTTGAAAATGTGCAGAACGTTCAGAAAAATATGTAAATATCTTTGGTCTAGTGCGATAATTGAACAAGTTATAAAATTAATGTTTTGAGTCAATTTTATTTTAATCTTTGGATTTTTCTTGGATTAAAATTATTTTTAATTTTGAAATGTGCAAAACAAAAATTAAACATTGTGTTGGACTGTACGGTAGCATACTGACTAGTCAATTTTTAGCTTAATATTAATTAATAGCTTGGTCATTTTAAGAGAAATTTTAATCAGTAACGGCGATAGAAAAATTAAAGAAGTTCTTTTGATACTCAATTTGACTCATTATTAATTATCTTCATTGGTTAGGTTTATTTTCTGGATACTCAAAAATAACCATGATGGTAATAAAATAAATATTAAATTGTCTAAGATCAAGGTCTAGGCCAACATAACCAAACCAAAACAAAGGAAAAATTTTAAAAATCCGAAATACACTCCACCACCTAATAGAGATATATATATATAATATTAAATATTATATGATATAATATATATAGATATATATATATATATATTAGGTGTATATATATATAAGCCTTATTGGTGGGAGACTTTCATGTCACCCGTGAACAAGTACGGCTAGTCCGTAACTTTTGAGGCCTTTTTAGCCTTGACAATGGCACGTGATACCGTGTCGAAACGTCGGCCTAGGTCTTCTCAGGGAGACCATCTACAGAAAACACGAGATATTCCAGAAGCTACTTTTGTTACATACAATAGAGCTCGCGGAAACCTCAAGCAAAACATATATATATATATATATATATTGTTTGGGGCAAGCTGAAGAGATTCTGGAAACAGGACTTACCGCTCTCATCCGAAACGCGATCTTATCCAGGCACCTTCAGATACCTTCGTTTCTTGCCCTAGAGTGTGGACTGTATTCTTCTTTCTTCGTTCACTTCGTCACAGACACGTGAATTGTTAAAAGTTACGATAAAATACGAGTTACGAACTCAAACCAAACTTCGCCGTACTGGCATAAAAAAAAATTTTCTTGGGAAAAACTTTTATAAAGTCGACAAAGCAACTTTTCATATTTGTAAAGTTTATTTATTATTATTTTTTAGTAAATATGTATAAAGGTGGTCAAATTGATGTTTTTTTAACTGTCAATTTTTTGTTTTAAAAATCTTGCAAGTTTTTCCAAAAACCACTATGTATGTACTCACTTTTCTACAATATGTGTGGAATTTGGTATACTTAGTTAAACTTGTGGAATTTTGACATTCTCTTAAATGACGCACTAGGCCAACGATGTACATGGATCAAAACTCATTCTTCCTCTTGGTGTTTACAGCTTCTTGATGTAATATTATAATCTAAGATATTTCAAACCAATCAACATTTTATTGATTGGGAAAATATTTTCAAAATATTTTGATAGAGCGCGATAATGATTAAATGTTAAGGGGCAGTCAAAATGTTAATGTAGAATATAATGTTATTTAAATAATATTTATGAATTAAATAGCTAAGCTATTATTATTGAATATGTGTGTTATCAATTGTATTTATTTAATAAAATCAGTTAACTGATTTGAAAAATCAATTAGTAATGTCAATTTTTATGTAACTTTAAACTCACCTGTTAATTGCAATAGAGAATTACATGTTTTATTTAAAGTTTTTAGAAATGTATTTATATTAATGATATTTATTTTCTGTATATTGATTTACAAATTTAAGATTCTATTTAAATATAAAATACATATTGATTCATTCGTAAATTTCATTCCAATGGAAATATTTTAATGCCACATATAAAATCACACAAATTCAATTGAATAAAACTGAGTTTAGATTAGTTAAAAATAACTAAAATCTAGTAGACCCTTATTAAGATTGTAATACATATGTTTTAAACATACCGTTAAAATACCAATCAATGCAAAAAAAAATTGGCTAAAAATTAATTTTATGTGCACATGATTTGTGTCTTGCAAAATTTGCATAATTAAGTGCGAGTATGTACTTAATAATATGAACCATGTGTGTGTAGTATGTTTATTAGCAAATCTTGAAATAAGCAATATCAATGCATCGGAAGGTACTATAATAATAATAATAATATAATATAATACTAATGAATATCAAAATGTTACAGGTAGATTCCTGTCTAAATTGCTAGTCGAAAATGTTCAAGCACCAATGTCCTTATATCAATAGTTATACAGATAAACAACTTCAAAGTTTGCATTTTTTTTAATTTAGTGACTTATTTTTCGTAAAATGTTGAACTATCATTAAAGTAATTTAATATCGAATATTAAAAATTCATTCGCTTCAATACAAATCAAACAAAAAAATTCTGGTTCTAGCTTCTCCAAGGTTTTAATCATTTTACTTGACTTGCAAAAAGCAAATGAATTTTTAATATTCGATATAAGCTAATTTAATGATAGTCTAACATATTACTTATAGAATGTAAGTCGGAAATATTTAAGAAAAACATACAAATTCTGAAGTCGCTTGCTCCATAACTATTGATATTAACACATTATTGCTTGAACATTTTTGAGTCTTAATTTAGGCAAGAATCTATCTGTGATGTATTGTGGACTAGCTCCGTTACACTTGTATAATAAGATACAGTATTTAAAATTTAATAATTAATTCCACACATTCTTCATGACATTTCAAGATGATCTTGTTACCAATCTTGATCAGAATAGAGAATTTACACATTATTAATATTACATTTGTGGATAATCTAAACAATTAAACCAATGGAGAAACTGTATGCATTTCGCTCAGTGGGCATGACACTGGCTTCTCTCTCATATTGGGAATCCCGGATTCGATTCCCATCTCTCAAGCCTGGGAGTTTTTGTGATGCGAAAACAGTAAAAAAAATTAAGAATCCCTTTGATGTGACGATGCAGGGGGCTTGTGCTGCTTCCGGTGATGAAATATGGGACTGTCAAATCAAATAATTGTTAAAACTGAATGGAAACATACATATATATATATATATATATGGAACAGAAGTAGTTTCTGGAATAACTCGCGTTTCCTATAAATGGTCTCTACTACTTCTGTTCCATATAATAGCGCTCGCGAAAATCTCAAACAAAACAAATATATATATATATATAAATTTAATTGCGATTGAAAAATGTTTAAATACTTATAATATAATACCAACATTCCAATACTAATTGATTAAGATCTTAACGGCATTCTGTGACAAATTAGTTAAATGTGCTATTGTAGTATAGAAAAAATATCTTCTTGTTGTTAAAAATCCTTCATTCTGTTTTGGTACCATAAAACATCAGAAATTGTATCATTGTTATCTACCATTGATACTCAAAATCACTTTTGTGTCATGAAATCAAAACCTGTCGATGTTGATTAATCAAATTCATTTTACTTCACTTGCTCATTTTCTCAAAATATTTCAGTAGCGTAGTGCTAATGATCATCTGGCCCCACTTCTATAAGAAAATTACCAGGAACACCAAAGATTAA
This sequence comes from Agrypnia vestita, assembly GCA_016648135.1. Taxonomy (NCBI): domain Eukaryota; kingdom Metazoa; phylum Arthropoda; class Insecta; order Trichoptera; family Phryganeidae; genus Agrypnia; species Agrypnia vestita. The sequence goes on from JADDOH010002361.1 coordinate 9,632, forward strand.
ACAGAATTCTACTTGAATTTTTGGGTATTGGCCACTCTAACCTACACGTTTACTATATCCAATTTTTTTAATGTTGATTTTAACGAAATATCATTGCCTTCCGTAAGAGTATTTAACTATCAAAAATGTAATATTTTCAAAATTAAATCATTTTAATTTTCGAAAATATTACAAAGAAGTGTTTTTAAAAATGTCAAATCAGTTGTATTTAAAAAAATGTCCCAACCTATTCTTATTATCTTCAAACCTTGATAATTTCATTTTATATTTGCAATTCCAAAGCTGGCAAAATGAAATATTTTTATGTAATTTATTGCTCAATCAGCATAATTGGATAAATAAACTTTTGGTTGGTCTAGCGATAAAAGTCCGCCTAGTGACCAGGTGGACTGGGTTTAAATCCTAGTCCTGGGAAACCAATAAGTTAGACATATTTTTCATGCCAAAAGTGCTTAACCTAGATGGGAAAAAATATGAAAACAGCCTTTATGTAAGGCGTAATAATGATTTTTAAGTTCATTAAAAAAAACAAATCCAAAGATTAGTTCTGTAATTCAGATAATCTATTTACGTAAATAGTGGTTCCAAAACAGATGTATTTACGTATATATACATTACCAGTATATACTTATAGGTTGTAACAGAGCTAGTCCACAATACTTAAATATGAGTCAAAAATGTTCTAACCCATCAATAGTTGTGGCTTCAAATTTTTCATTGTTTTTTTCAATATTCAATGTTTACAAAATTAAATGTTTATTCAAGTATATCTGATGTGTCTTCTGTAAAATGTTGGACAATCTTTAAAGTAACTTATATTGCATATTACAAATTCACTTTAACACAAGTCAAATAAAATAATTAAATCCTTCCAAACCAGAATTATTCTATAAGGTTTTAAACATTTTATTTGCTTGACTTCTATTAATGAACAAACTTTTAGGCCCGGTTGCGCCACCTGAAGTAAAGGTAAACTAAAACGGGTTGTTCCATTTATGGTAAAAAATATTTTAGTTGCCGAAGTACATACAAGAGTAACATTTTTTTACTCTCCAATATCAGTGGGTAAAGGTAAAATCGTTGGTAAAAAAAATAGCCGTTCTCTCACAGCTGATTTGAAAATGTGACATTTGTCCATATAGGTACTTTTCATTTGAATTTTGTCGCTGTCATTGTCATATTGAAATTTGTAATCATTACAATGAATCTTTTAATTTCGCGTTATTTTAGCAATGGTTTGACGTTTGTTTGGTTTGTTTCATAGAATAGAGTGGTTTGTTTGAACTGGTTTTGAGCCGCAAAAGTACGTATTGCCAGTGGTAAAAAACTGAAATAAATCAAATTCCACAGAACTATTCGAGGTTTATTCTGCTTGGCACCCTATTAGCCTTATTATTAGTTTGACAGTGGTAAAAAAGACGTTTCTGCAACCCGATATCGAGTTCACTCTCAACGGATGGTAAAAAAGTTACTCAGGTTAATTTTACTCGAGTAAAATTTACTTCAGATGGCGCAACCGGGCCTTAATGTGCATTGTAAGTTACTTGAATGATAGTCGGACATTTTAAAGCAAATAAGTTAGAAATATTGAGGAAAAAAATGAAAACTTTGAAGTTGCATATCTCCCTAACTATTGATATTATCGACTCATAATTTAGACAAAAATCTACCTGTTAAGTATTATGGACTAGCTCTGTTACACCCTGTATATGACTCTAGGTGTAATACTGTAGGTGTGTGCAATAGTTTGTCATTGTAAAAAAATTAATGGCCTGAAATATTAGCAAGATTATTAGAGGATGTAAAATAATTGATTAATTTATAACTTATTTATTGGCTTATATTACTAATATTTTAACTATGGAAACAGTAAAAACTTAAGAAAAAACATTGAAAATTTTCTTTATCTATTTTATTTTGACAAGTTGCATTGAAATATATGAATTATTATCTTATAATTATCTTAATATTCATTCCAAAATAATTAGCGTACTTTTTATTATTCATACATATCAGTAAAATGGAGTCAGCACATTCCGGATGGTGCCTTGAAAAGTAAAAGTAGTAAACAATATACTTTCTGTATGTAGTATGAGTTGCGTTTCTTTTATTTCTCTGCAATTTGTCAAATATGAATAAATATTGAGTATAAGGCAGGCGTGTGCAGTGGGAACATTGAAGCATGACTTTTTGTTAATGTATATTTTGAAGAAAAAAAAATAGAAATCGAATATAATGCTACAGATTTTTATGATGGATCAAAATATGAATACATACTATGACAACAATTGTGTTAGAAATATTACGAAATATATGTTGTATTCTGATTTTTTTTTCCTATTAATTGGTGACGTAAAAGTCATGCTGTGATGTTCCCACTGCATGCCTCTGGTATAAGGACAGATGCACAAACAATGTTAGTGTCTGCAGAGTAATATATTTTCTTATTTTGAATTTAATCTATTGTGAATGTTTGCAAATAATTGAATAAATATAAGAATTAAACAAATTTATATCAATATTAACTGTATCATAAAATATATTGTAATACTGCTTGCTGAATTAATAAATTGAAATGAGCAAAGTGTTTTCAATCACTTTAGATTGAAAAAACTGAAGATTAATAACCACATTTAACAATTTTTGTTTGATATATGTTGTTTCAACATTTACTTCCTTTTTTGTAAATTTTATTTATACTCATTTACAAAACAATTGGCATGAAAGTTGAGAGCAATTTTGTGTGTGACTTATGTTGGTTAAAATTAAAATACACAAGTAGTTTGTTGATATTTAAATAAATGTATGTAAAAGTTTTTCTTGGTTTCTATTAAACATACACACATGAGCTTGAGGTAAATAGTAAACATATAGAGGCATTGCATCCTCTTATGAGAGAAGTAGTACATGTGTAAGAATTAATGGGTCATTCACAAAATATAAGTACATATTATTTGTGTATTACATATTTATTTGTTGTAAGTACATTCCCTAGTAGGAGCAAGTGGTCCAGCAGTAGTTGCTTGACCGTCTCAGAAAAAATCATATTTTGTAGGTGCATTCCCTTGTGTTTTAGTATTTTAAAACAATTTTTTTGAAGTTTTCTTCTTTTGGCGCATTCAGGGTAAAATTTTCATTGCAATGGATTGCAGTTGATTATTATTTACTGTTCCAGTAATATCTAAATATAATAATTTTGTTCAAATTCAAAGCTAAAAAAATGAAATTACACACATGGCTAGACCGGGGCTCGAACCCCGGTCGCGCAGAACAGCAACGCAGCGACTAACTGACGCCACCTCCGGTTCTTCTTAGACTGTCAAAAATATGCTATATATATTGTCCCACATGTCAATTACCCCCACCATAACTGTAACCATGCCCCATTCAAAAATTGATTTGTTTGCTAAAATAGGTAATGGATAGTTAGCATGCATCGTCCTGACGAAGATGCAGTGGCATCGAAACCGGTAGATATAGAGTTACTCCAAGTGGTCAATATAATTTTTTTAAAATTAATTAATAATTATGTCCAGCCACAATCATAAAAAAAAATACTATCAAATTTATTATTATTAAGTACATTGTTAGAATATTTTACGTTTTGTAATTCTTTCATAATATTAACATAAAAATAAATAAAATAAAATATATCCAAATAAATTAGTGGAGTAAAACGTTGTGTATAAATCATTGTGTTAAAATATATTCATTAATTAATCAATTTATTTCAAAATTATGAAGAGCAGGCTATCTCGTCTAGTTGCCATCCTGCAGTCTGAGCGTTCAGGGTTCGAGTCTCACTCCAGCCGGTTTTTTTAAACGCACACGTTTTTTTTTAAATGGAACAACGTCTCAATATTCTTGATCATCTTCTTGTTATCAAAAATATATTTCAGCTTCTTCAATATACTTTTGATTGGGACCCCAACATAGTCCTTTTAATTTTTTTTAAGATTAAGTCTTGGTCTTGTCTTTTAACCGTCTTTGTTTTTCGCTTCCATGATCCACCACTGACCATCTTAAATATGTACATGCAATTGTGTCTTTATTTTGAAATGTCAATGATATAATATTTGGAACTTGATGAAGGTAATAAGGTAATGATGTGTATTAAAATTTTCTGATTGTGGTATAAAACAATTAAATGATCTAATGCCTTAAATTTTCTTATGTTTGGTACCTTTCTTATTAAACTTATTAGCCAAATAGCCAAATATGTGCATTACAATGATTAAAAAAAAATTTGAGGGCCAAATGTGATCATTGATTTAATGAACCTTTATTATAATTTTGGCACTTCATTAAATTATAGGTACTTGGTACAGATAAAAACTTGATTTTATATTTAATAAAGATTTTATTCATTGATAAAAATAACAGAGTAGCTTGTTGGTTAGGACTCTCGCCTCGTGATCCAAAGGTCGTGGGTTCGAACCTCACTCCAGACCAGCAAGTTAATCCTATTTTTGTAGCATAAGCTTTTAGCTTAGTTGGAAAATAATAAGAATATTGATATGACACGTATTCCGTGTTCGCACTCTATTAAAAAAAAGTAATTAGGGGATCAATAAATTTACATCATGACAATGATTAACAAACACTTAATGCGAACAATGTCCTTGCATCTCCTTGGAAAGTTTGATTAAGTCAGGTGTGTATGTTGATTTTTTTAATTTTAGGCACGATTCCAGTTTCTCATCGATAAGATGACTTCTCAGTTTACTCCTGATAGAGTTCTTGCTTGAAAAAGATTGTTCGCACGAATATGTAGAACTGAAAAGAAAAAGAACAGCAAATGCAAGTTTTTTTCGCTGATCATAAGAATTAGGAATACTGGTGTTGAACATGATTGTGTCTTTCTTCTCCAGGTCTTTCAAAGCAGACCACTTGTCTTGTGAACCAAGCTCACATTTGCTCTTCTCCAATATTTCCAAATCAACATAAAGACGTTTAAATTTGGAACTCCTTATTTCCTTATTTTTTAAGTCCAGCAATAGGGTAATTTCACATTTTACAGATACATATATGAAATAGATACAGAAAAATAAATTATATTTTGTAACTTCGTATGGATGGTGTGGAATAATGTTTCCGTTCATAATTTTTATAATAAAAATCTTAAAAAATATGATACCGGTAAAACGTGATATGATTGGTCGTGACATTGTTTAGCAAGAATTATAGATAAACCATACGCGATGGTGTTAGTCACCGTAATTTGTTTATTTTCTATGGTCACTGTTCGTCTTCACTTAATTTTTACTGGTGTTTGCATGGTTTTTATATAGATTTTGCTGTGTTTGTGACCTATTTTAATAAAATAACTATCTAAGAACACATTTAAAATAATGGAGGACGGATTTTCACAAGGAAAATCTGATAACTTACCGAAATTTGATGCTTTAATGTTGGATTCATTTTTCAGTTTCCATGAATGAGTTTCTACATTTGGGTACCGTACTATATGTACAAAACTTTTTCCCTGACATTATGGACGCACAATACAGCCGGCTTGTTTTGTAAAAAAACGAATGAACGTCTAAATACGCGAATGTGCTATTACGTGTTAAACGACATAAAAATTCATACCCAACGTCACTTGAGAAAATAAGCTTTTTGGCGGGAGTTTAAAATCATGATTTTCAAAATCGTTTTTTAACGTTAATATATTAGGTCCTTACATATGAAATTGGCGTTTTGCCGTACTGGCAAATTTGATCTCAAATATCTTCTCTTTGGTTAGGAATTCCAAATCCAAATTTATACAGCTATTTACTCATGTATTTGTGTTTTGAAAATTATAATTCATTTGTTTTTTCCTCAATTGTTTTTTTCTTTGCGTCACTCAGTTTACAAAATGAAAAACTTGAAATATCGCGTTATTTACGAGTACGAGTTCCACCGTGGCACCAGTGCTGCAGAAACGGCTCGAAGGATTAATGATGTGTATGGCGACGGTGCCGCAAAAGAAAACACAGTGCGTTTTTGGTTCCAACGTTTTCGTTCTGGAAATTTCGACCTGCAGAACAAGCCCCGTGGACGGCCGGAGACCAAAGTTGATAATGAAGAATTGAAGGCTATTGTGGAAGCGGATCCATCGCAAACCACATCCGAGTTAGCTGCAGGCTGCGGTGTTAGTGATAAAACTGTTTTAATCCACTTGAAGCAAATTGGTAAGGTGAAAAAGCTTGAAAGGTGGGTACCTCACGAATTGAGTGAAGCAAATCAACAAACGCGCGTTGACTGCTGCGTTGCATTACTCAACCGGCACAATAATGAAGGGATTTTAAATCGAATCATTACCTGTGATGAAAAGTGGATCCTGTACGATAATCGGAAGCGCTCATCGCAATGGCTGAACCCTGCCGAACTAGCCAAACCATGCCCCAAGCGAAAATTGACTCCAAAAAAGTTACTTGTGAGCGTTTGGTGGACTAGTGCTGGTGTCGTTCACTACAGCTTTCTTAAATCTGGCCAGACGATTACGGCAGATGTCTATTGTCAGCAACTGCAAACCATGATGGAAAAGCTAGCTGCTAAACAACCGAGGCTGGTTAATCGCTCTAGGCCACTGCTGCTTCATGATAACGCTAGACCACACACTGCACAACAGATGGCTACCAAATTAGAGGAGCTTCAATTGGAATGTCTAAGACAACCACCGTACTCTCCGGACCTTGCCCCAACAGATTACCATTTTTTTCGAAATTTGAATAACTTCTTGCAAAGGAAAAAATTCAACTCCGATGGGGCAGTCCAAACCGCCTTCAAAGATTTTATTGATTCCCGTCCGAATAGTTTTTTTAGTAAAGGGATCGATGAACTACCTATGAGATGGCAAAAGTGCATATATAGCAATGGTACATACTTTGATTAAATAAATATATTATAATAAAAAAAATCGGCTTTATGTTCCTCCCATACTAAACGCCAATTTCATACGTAAGGACCTAATATATATTTAAAAAAAATCTTTTTCATAAACGTATTTTCTAAACCAAAGTTAAGATTTTTCTAATTTTCAAAGGAAGCAAACACTTGGTGATACATTATAATTTATATAAATAAAACTAACTTAGCTAAACACCACTTATATTTATTTTCAAATCCAACCAGGTTTTGCTATGACCGTAGCTTCTTCAGGGAGAATTTTAACTTATATTATTATATTTTTATTATAATTTTAACTTATATTTTTTAACTTACTTTCAGTTAAAATTCTCCCTGAAGAAGCTATGGTCGCAGCCAAACCTGGTTGGATTTGAAAGTAAATATAAGTGTTTTACTAAGTTAGTTTTATTTATATAAATTAAGATTTTTCTATTTAAAAAAAAAGTGAAATTAACCTATAGTGCGGTTCACCGCAGTACAAGCAAAAAAAATCTATCTGCAACTCTTCTAAATACCTACGACTGGGTAGATGGATTCCTTGTGACGTCTTGAATACGAATCTCTCGGTCGTAGAGTGCCAAAGTGGTGGAAGGGGGAGGGGAGAGCAATTAAAGATGGCGGACGAGTACTTTTTCTTTTCGCTGTATCTCGATAAATACTAGACAGATTTCTGTTTTTAATTTTATTTGAACACTAATAATATTGTCTACGTTTCTTTTACACATATTTATTACGTCAAAGTAATAGTTGAAAAGTTATTTTGTAAAACTTAATAAAATTACATATGTGTAAAAATGTTTTGAAAGATTACTCGAAAAGTAGTCAGTTTTCGGAAATAAATGTTATTATAAAAAATATGGAGAAACAATTCAGCTATTCAAAAAGGTAAACATGGGCCGCTGTGATATTATGTTCTAGATGATCACTTATGATCTATATGGCTCTTTACTTTCTCTTGATCATCATAATAAAACACATTGGTGTCCTTGTGCTTCATCTTGTACAACAAAGGAATAATTTTCTGATAAGTTATCCAGAACCGTGCGCTCTGACACTTCAAATTCATTGCTAATATTTGCTTGGCTCCAAAGGATTATATAAGTCTTGATTATGAAGGACATTAGCATCTCTATTTCTCACATTGTAAAATAAAAATAAAGACTCAAAGGCATACCTACATTCATTTTATTAAGAAAAAATATTTATTAATATAAATACAATTTTTTTCCTTGGATGTTTATGTATTCAAATCTTCCTTTATATAACACAATACTCATTTAAAAAATGCAATTAATAAATGGCCATAAAAAATATAAAGAAATAGTAATTGGACATCTTATTGTTATAGTAAAATTGTTTTCTATTTCTTTTTTAAAATGTTTATTGAATTTGTTTTTAACGTTTACTAAAAAAGATTAAATTTGGTACAAAGTAGCTACCTGGGCTTTGAAAATATAATAAAGATAGATTCCTGCTAATAGGTTTAAACCATAGACGTACTTAAATATAGACTAGTTCCAAACCAAAATGTCCGCTATACAGAACTATAACCCGAATTACTGTGAACATAGACGCTCATTGCGGGAGTTGGTTAGCTGCGACTACCAATGTAGAAAATACAGAAATCTCCATACTCTGAACTCAGTTTGAATTTCTCCACAAATTATTGAAATAAAATTCACCTATGAAAGATGAATTTTATTTCAATAATTTCCTCTTCTTTATTATGAGATGAAGCATTACAACGATTAGAACAATTTCCTCTTAATTCCAATAATTTCCTCTTCTTTATTATGAGATGAAGCATTACAACAACAAACAGACATATTTCAAGTTGGATTTTTTAAATTGTTAAGGCAAAAGCGCAAAAAGTAAACACTGCGATCAACTACAACTTCATACGCATTCGTTCTACAAAATTATATTTTATTGTCCTTTCTTATACGTGGTTATGAAAATACTTTCTATCTCTTTCTGACTGATATATTTAGTACGTAATAAATAGTATAGACTAGATGTCTCAGATTTGTTTTTTAGTGACTAGTCTATTTATAGCACGTCTATGGTTTAAACCCCCACCTTTGATAATAGATATATTCCAACTGCAGAAATCAATACTTTATTAACTTCAATTAAAAATTAACTTTAGTTTATTGATGAATTAATGAATTACAAATTTAAGACATATTTTTTTGTGGCTTTCATACGTAAGTAGAAACATGTATGCTTATAAACGGAGTATAATGATTAAATTTTTCTATACATATTTATTATGAAACATATTAATATCTGCCGGAGGCATAGTAAATGTGAGACGAATAAGCTAGCCGTCTGGGAGAAGATTTACATTGAAATAAAATCATGACTGGGTGTTTTAATATTGGTGCAAAGTGGTGATTAATACAAAATAGATGATATGTACTTATTACTAACTAATTAGCACATTCACAAGCATCCACCCAGTCATTATACACATCTATAGGTTCAGATAACACATTAGTGGATGTTTGAAAGTCTTCCAAACAAACTCTGCATGTAATTTTTGCTGTGTTCCTACTTCGATCCCTGAAAATATAACAAAATCAAGCATATAATTCAAATAAATTACTTCCTTAACATTAAATTTTATCTTAACATGTAAATTTTGTATTATTTCTCAATGATAGTTAAAGACCTGAAAATTTCAAAAAGCTACAGCTTTGCACATCACAATTATTCCTGACACACTCAAGAAGAAAAGAAATGTTAAATTATCAGATACACGTGCAAATACACGCCGTATTGGTGTTCTTTTAAATTTTTTATTATAACTTATCATTTATACTATTATATATTCATTACACTATCTGTAGCATTGAAATATTATTTCTAGTGACTACTTTTAATACAGATATGTAATTTTTTAAAGCAATTAGGTGTTTGTTATTCATTTAGCAAGACATCATTTGTGGGGTATAAAAGCAAAGGCAGCAATATCCAAAAAAAAATTTAATGCAGTCATCGAGGATTACTAATTTATAATGTACTGAATTCGAGTTTTTTTAGGAAACCTAGCCTATAAATTTATAAGAAACATGATTTTGGAAAGGATGGATACATAAAATCTAGAATTCAGTACATGTGGTTTTTTGAAAATTGCCGCCCTTGCTTTTTGATTTTTTTCACCATCCATCCCGGATAATTGGAGTCTACTGTATGTGTACAGGATTGTCATATACATGCAAATTTACTTTCTGACCATCAAAACTACTATTTGCATACAATGGAGCATCTAAATTGTTAAAGGATAAATATATACAACATGTCACGTAATTAACGCTAACCCTGAAAGCACTTTGTTAAGAATTGGCTACTGGATCGATATCTGACATTTTTTAATACAGCTTAAATATTATTTATTAAAGAAATAAGTTATCTTCATTTTGGGAAAAAAAAAAAGTATGGTCACCCTACAGGGCGACAGAGCAAGTGTGCGTCGCAGATCTTGACCAACAACAAATACTTATTTAGTAAGTATTAAATAATAAAAAAATAAACTTACAGATTCATTTATGCTCATAAGTCTTATTTTTGTGTCCACCATAAAATGTCCACCACCTTGGTCAAAGCACTGAGATGCCTGGTTGTTTCAAGTTGGATCAAAATAAAAATTCGTAAAGCATAGATTTTTTCGTTCTTCACCAATCAAACAATCCGTTTCCATAATAATCTATGCTTTAAGTCAAGGCTGCCCAACCCCAGGCCCGCGGGCCTCAATGTGGCCTGCGAATGCATTATAAATGGCCTGCGTGATCAAGTATTAAAATTTCCGCCAAGTTAAAAAAGTGTCATGTCTTCAAAAGAATTTCTGGAAATTGTTGCCAAAAGAAGACTCTCCTGCAATAACCAACCTGGCCTTTCAATAATTAAGTAATTTCGGATCAGCATATTGTTTGTGCAAAGACGTTTTCAAACACATCCCTAACTGAGCAAAATATTTCTGTTTTGTTGTTACTGTCAACATCTGATCTGACGCCTAACATAGGATAATTATTAAAATAGAAACAATTTCATAAATCACATTAATTGTACCAATGAATTAGATTTTGATTTTTTAAATTTAATCTTTTTCGTTATTTGGCAGAAGATGCTATTTATTTTATTATTTTAATAAACGGCAATATCATAATATTGCATTTTTTTTTTGTTACACTATACTTTAATAATAAAGGCTTAATTTAAATTGTTAAGAAAAGTAATAAAAATAGGAACCGTCAGTGGTCCGAGGCCCACCTGTGAGTTTTGAATTGTCAATTTTGCCCGACAGTTAAAAAGGTTGGGCAGCCTTGCTTTAAATGAACTTTTATTTTAATCCAACTTGAAACAAGCAAGCATTAGTTTATTCAGAACACTTTTTCGGTATCACTTTTCACTGTTTGGAAGCCAACCACTATATTCGATGTTTCATGTTTTACACTTGTCATCTTGATAAAATACACTAAATATTTTATTCTTTCCATTTGAATATTGATTTAATTCTTCCAATATTGAAAAAATAGGCGTTGCGATTGAAAATTCATATTTTTTTAAAAACACAACACAAACAAGCCGATGTACTGACATTTATTTGAAAACGTCACTCAGTCGGCAAAGCAGGAAAAGAAAATGTTGTGCCGTCTCGCTCTTTTGCATCTACACAGGCGAGACCAACAATACTTTGAGGACCATGACCTAGGTTTCATATTGTTCTCGATTGACAGCTGTTCTCGGGGTGACCATCATTTTATGTGTTTACTTTTCATTTTTATTTTTTTTAAATAAAATATTACCTATGTTAAAAAAGAAATTTAAATTACTGGAATCGATTTATTATCTGATTCTAAACAAAGTACTTTCAGGGTTTGCGTTAATTACGTGACATGTTGTATATTCAGGTTGGCTTTTTTAACAAGAGGTTTCTACAAAATTAGGGAACTAATAAAAGTAACACGTAGTTTGATGTCACAGATTTGTTTAATACATATCTAATTCTTAGACCTACAGTTAATTAAAAATAAAATATTGGAAGACTTACATTTTAACTTCACAGGATTTTTCATGGTTACAAAATGGGCAATTGAACTGTAAGTCTAGAGGTTGAATAGCTTTTTTCCTGGTAGGTGGTTTTCGTTTTGACTTACGGCGACCCATGATTTAACCTATTACAAACAATGATGACAAGACATATGGTAAAACCCTGTTAATTTGAAATTCTTGCAATAATTTATAAGTATATAAGTAGATAAATATTTATAGTAGGTATCTTACAATCAAAAAAGATAATTTTATCTAATATTTTGGAGGAAGTTTACTTGGGATATTTGGCGACACTAGCCAGTTCCAGAGAAAGCTCTTTCTGCTAGATACAGCAGAAAGAATTAAACCTAACAAAATTAGCAAAAATAGTAATTTCCATTGAAGTTGCTGCTACTGTAAACATGCAGTCATTTAAGATGTTCAGTCAAGCCTGCTACATCAAATGTTACCAAAATATAATTTTTATGTGCAGTTCTGAAATGAGAATTCTGCATGGGACAGTATGTAATGGTGTTATTACAATAGCTGGATCTGTACATAATCAGCTAAACGTCGTATATGCATACTATTCATTTGTTTATGAAGTTTATGCAGAAATAATTATTTATTTGATTACAGAAAATTGCGCATCGTTAATTTACATTATTTTCAGTTATTTTCTTTCGATAATTTACAGAACTTTTCTGTGAGACAAAGAAAATGTTCAGTCTCTGCCGAAACATCAAATCAAAAAAAAAAAATTTTAATACACGTATAATAAAATACTGCGTTACTTGGTGTACAACAGTATAAATTATGACAAGTTATTTTAAAATAAACAGATCATTTCTGTTTAAACACTTACTTGGAAATATCTCTTGAGAAGTCTTTATAATAATAATATGATTACAAAACTATCTACAATTGTTAAAACGTTAAGAAGATAAAGTCTTATGCTTTTTAATGCATAAATAATAATTAGGATTCACCACAAATCCAATGCGGGCAAAACAATTTCGAATATTATTGTCGGCTGACGGCTTATGATAATCTTTTTCTGTGGAATTATTTTTAAAATAAAATCTCTATGCTCCATCATTGTCTCTTTTCTAGGCTTCATCTCAGTACCTACCTACCATTGGAAATAATATAAGCCCCACAATTGGGCCAACCTACATATTACATGGGCCAAGCGCTAATGTGGGCCAGCAGGCATCCAACAGGCGCTCACACATTGGCGCACGACTCATTGCTGCCTGGCAAAGCACTTGAGATGAACGTAATCCCTGCCGCGACAATTTATTTGTTCCTAGCTATAACGAGAAATATAATTTTGTTCTTTAATTTTACAAGCTTATTTTATGATAGTGAACAGGGTGTATCAGAGCTAGTTCACAATACTTTACAGGAAATACCTGTCTTGATTATGAATCGAAAATGTTCAAGCAACCATGACCTAATATCAATAGTTAAGGAGATATATAACATCAAAGTTTGAATTTTTTTATTACAGTAACATATATCTAATATAAAAAATTAATTACCTTTAAAACAAGTCAAATAAAATGATAAAACCTTCTAAATCCAAAAAGAAAAAACTTTTTTTTTAAATA
>JADDOH010002362.1:0-51663 GCA_016648135.1 Agrypnia vestita
AGATATTAAAATACTTTCTATAAATACGTTTATTACTCAGAAATGTTCTATAAAATAAAAATTCGTCGACGATATATATCGGAATATGCTAAATGGACAATACTTAAGAAAATGCACCAAATTTAAAAATATGTAACTAAAGTTACTAAAAATCTCGCTTGCGTAGCCGTCGGCTCTAGTTAGTTTATTAATAAAAGGAAGACCTTATTCCGTTTTCAAAATTCGTATGAGTTCAAAGAGTACGTCATAAAAGATCGCATTTTAGACTGATTTTCCAATACACTTTTTTGTTTTGACTATTAATATATAACTGTTAATTAATTGCTTGATGTATAGTTGAAATTCAAAAATAAAAAGCTCGTCATTGATGACGGGTTGCAGCTAGTTTTTATTTAAAACCAGTGTTATTAATTACGTAACACATTTACGATAAATGTCACAATGTCATTAATTCTAAGAATATGTAATGAAAATTCTGCTCTCTATATCATTAAAATATTTTCTAAAATTTTACAGATAATTATTTTATATCTTCTTATTTTTTTACACTATCTGTTTTTATTATTCTGGCACTGTGTTAAATAATGTATGTAGAAATAAATATATAAATTGTAATATTATTTAATGATATGGTAGATATTTTGTGGTGTAGCACGGTTATTTTAATTTATATTAAATTAAACTTTGTAATATACAGACATCGAGTTATATTTATCACTAGACAAACCCTCGAAACTATAGTAGTGAACTAAATATCAGAACAGTAAAAAAAAACAGAAATAGCATGATGTTTTGTTAGTTAGTTTAAAAATGTCCTCAATATTTTATAATATCGAGAACAATATCTACATAAACGAATTAATCCAATTTACCATCAGCATAAATCACAAAAACCACACGAGCAACGTTGTGTGATATTATTATATGTCCCCAAAATACTGGTTGCTTGGGTAGCATAAATACTGGATATGTAACCAATATTCGTAATTTCCCTTTATTATTCCTGGCAGGTTGGTATTCATTCGTCACAAAAGGGATGGAATATTTCGTACACAAAAGAGATGAAACTAAAGTAACTTGACGAAAGTGAAGGAACCAACATTTAATTAAGATATGAAGCAGTATTCAGAGCACATTTTTCTCCCGATTGCTAACATGATTCAATTTAACAACCTATAATTACATATTTCAAAATTCTATGTTCTGTACATATTTCTAACCATTATTTAAATGAAGGAAAACAATGATAATCATGATAATCTTTAAAAAAAATTAAAGGCGTAATTTCTTCGTGACATCTGTTTATTATAAGAAATACTTAAATTGACATTTGTGGAAATATTTTTTTATATTGCACAAGTTAACTTAGTTTTAAACCACTTTAACAAATTTAATTTGTTTAATGATATTAATAATGAATAACCACAAAGTAATAGCATAACACAATACTATATATTTTTTTTATTTAACTAGTAATTTGCATGAGACGTATGAGGTCATTATTTATCTAAAATAAATTTACTGAGAAGGCAAAAGAGGATTTATTTTCATACATTTCATTCTTAAGTTATACATACAAATATATCACGGAAACAGGAAAAAATGTTAAATTTTATATAAAATTCAATGTTTATATTTAATAATTAACCAAACAATATCACACACACTTATTATTTAATAATCAATAAATCTTCGGTATCGGAAAAAAGGGTTAAAAATAATTTATACATTTTGAAATAATCTTAATTCAAACTGAAACAAGTAGTTATTCGAACAAAGTTTACCAGATATTAGTTAGAATGTGATACTGCACAGTAGTTTTAACAATATATTTATCAAACTTCATAAACACTTTAATACGATAATATAACATGCTAATAGAGTAAGAGTAGCTTGTTGGTCTTGTGGTTAGGACTCTCGCCTCGTGATCCAAACGTCACTGGTTCGAACCTCACTCCAGATCAGCAAGTTAGTCCTATTTTCATAGCACAAGCGTTTAGCTTAGTTTGAAAATAGTAAGAATATTGATGTGACACGTATTCCGTGTTCGCATCTCTATTTAAAAAATAATAATTAAATAAATAATTTTATGCAAAAAATAAATATCAGCAATAAACGTCATGTGGGAAGAGAATGTTCCGGTATTCACTGCAGTGTGTCTCGATGTAAGCAAATATTGTGTGATGTGTGGCATGCATGTAAGTAAGGTACAAACATCCACTCCATATTTTACATAACATAAATACTGTCACGTGGCGTGGCTGCGGGAGACAAATGAAAACACTGGAAATTTAGTAGCGATTTATTAATTAATGATTAATGATTAATTAATCTACATTATTACGCAATTTATCACTCTTCTATAAACACTTTATTATCGCTGTGTAACACGTATTTATTGCTCGTAGAATATTCAATTTTAGCACATTGAAGTCGCACTGGTTTATTTCGACACGCTTTATTTATCGTTTCGATTATCTCACGTCTGGCCACCCTGGCCATCACCTCGCGGGTGACTTCTACTTCTAATTTTGATTAATTAATCTAAATTGCATATAATTTACGCCCTCGGAAGCATTAATTAAGGTCGTCCTCCTGATGACGTTGAATAAGAAATCAACGAAACGTCGAGAATCGTTCTCGGAAAAACATAAGGTTCGTACAAAATATCTGCAACCAGTTACAGTTAAATATGTCTAACGACCGTAATAACAACCTTGACTCTTTAATAAAAAAAATATTTTGAAATACATAGTGAGGATTTACTATTGTTAGCTTCCTATTTTTTCTTCCAATATCATTTTCTTGCTATTCGATAATGTAAATTAAATCAAATATTAACTTAGAAACGCAAGACTACCCCGATAACAATATACTACTTTCAAGCATCTCTCTCATCATTTCTTCTTGAATGGAGAGGAAATATAATAACACATGAAGACGCAGTACATACCAACTCCAATACTTATTGTGGAGGGGATTTGAATAAAAGATCTTCTCTTCGCACATATCTGGAAGTATAAATAAAATGAAATTTTATGTCCCAGCGCGCAATATTTTTTCATATCTAACATTTTGTTCATGATATGTGTTGTAGAGAAAAATAAAAATATTCCTCTATACAAGCCCAAACTGGTAACGCATAGTATTCTGCACATTTAAAAGACACTTTATATACTATGAACACTATATATAACACAACAGTAATATATTTTCATGAAATCTCAGGTAGACGATAAGAAACACTAAAAATATTTTTAAAAATTATTTAACACGAACCGAACTAGAACACTTGTCTGTAACTCGCGCTAATCGTCATTCGAGAATATTTCACTTGTCTCTGGTACATTTTACTCACATTTTTTCGATTCGTTTCGCTACTAGAATGTTTCGCACCCAGGTACTCATTATATTCATCGCAATTCGTACATCGTAGAATACACACTACGTCTGTCAATTTGTGCCTGCTCGGGGCTGCGTCCGCTACTGCCTGATTTATTTGCCTATTGTCAAGGACTACAGAGTAACGTAAACAAAAATTTTCCAGAACATCAGCAGGCCACAACCTGAAGGTCACAATCCTCAATAATGAAGAGGCTTACTGAAGAAGAAAATTTTAATAAACATAATTAACTCAATAACTTAGACGCGTTACTCCGACTCAAAAATAGATTATTTAGAAAAAATGGAGCTCAATTTCATGCGGAGATTGTAATAGTAATTATATATCGCTCAAACTTCTAGAAATCTCAATTTTACACTTGAAACAGATTGATCATCGTCGTTATCTAACTAGTAATGTATAATAGGTAATAATAAAAATCTCTGAATTTAGGAACCACATCGTGGATAATATTCATTATTTTCATTCACGTGCCTTTAACTTTTCCATTCCGTCGTGCTAAAGATGAATAAGTAAAGTAGCTTGTTGGTCTTGTGGTTAGGACTCTTGCCTCGTGATCCAAAGGCCGCGGGTTCGAATCTCATTCCAGACTAGCAAATTAGTCCTATTTTCATAGCACAAGCACTTAGCTTAGTTTAAAAATAGTAAGAATATAGATGTGACACGTATTCCGTGTTCGCATCTCTATTTTTAAAAAAAAAATTGTTTTGAATGTTAATAAATTAAAAGAAATGTGTACTCGGGTATAAACTTGCTTATATTTGCTTTCATGAAACCTTCCCCTCTCTTCTCAATATTTCCGTTTCACACCAGTAACTCCGGCCCTTTTTGTCAGTACTTTTTGTACGTCTATCTGATCTATGAGAGATTCTGATACTCTCGGAGCTCAAGCAGAAAAATAAAAACTGTAATTAAATTCAAATAGAAATAACGTAGTTCATTTTTTAATCCATTTAAATGATCGTCGTGAATAATATCCACAATTTTAACGACTTATCCAACAATTACATAAAATATTGTGATTAAAAAAATAAAACACTTCGATTGTGAAATTTATATTCGTATCATTATTACTTTAAACCCAAATCAAAGCTTTGCGTTATGAAAATAGGTCATTTTTGGATATCTCGGAGGAGAAGAGCCTTTGACCTTTACCTTCGCTGCACAAAGGAGGTTTTTTCTATTAGCTAAACTATTGACATCAAATATATGTTACATTTATTGGAACTGGAATATTAAATAAAAAGCGGTATGATTCAATGAAAATAGATAAATAATTTCATAAAATATGAAAACGCGTTGCATGTTTCTAATACAGTTACGCAACATTGAATATGTTTTTCACGTAAAACAAATATTGATAAATTCAGCTGAATCGATAAGTCCAATTAAAAATATAAAGGAAAATCCACTACACGCGTTAGGCGTATGGAAGATACGAGTATATTGTAGGTACCTACTTGAAAATAGCAGTTGTGCGTATACGAGTACATACATATTTTCATGGGTTCGCGAACGTGGGAGACGAAATGAATGTTCACACTAATTTCGCAGTAGTCACACAGTAGAACACTTTACATTTGTCTTCTAGAATATTCGATGAACACTGATGAACTTCGTTTCTATCACACTAATACACTACTAGAACACTCCTAGTACACAGGCAGGTTCCCTGTTACCACAGTACTAAGAACAGTAATACGTCTTCATACAAACGGGCCGCTACCCATTAGAATGTGTGCGTGCGTGCACGGCGCCGTGTCCGCACGCACTGTGACGCACACATTGACATAGAATATGGGGGCACAAGGCGGCAGCAGTAAGGGCCGTGCCTTCAGTGCCATTCGCGCTCGCAGCCGCCGCTTTAGAAAAAAAATGCGCTTCCTGAAAAAAAAGCCTTTTTTATGTTTGTGGTGCTTTACTAAAAACGTGTGTTGATTATCACAAAGACTGTGAGTTTTTAAAAGTCTACGTTGATGTTAATCAACGTTCTTGCAATTTAAGTGCTGAAACTAGGTAAACTAATTACAGAAATTTTCGGGTTTCGTGTCTACCTTATGCGTCGGAATCTCAGACGCTACGAGTTAAAAGAAAGGGAGTAAAAATAACGTGACAACCCTAGCGTCAGTGCAAGAGTAGGCCCAATAACTCGCCGACAGGCCGGAGATAAACTACTGTTCTGGGTATACTGTGCTATCACTTTAGTAGCTGATTGTCAATAATCGCACTGGATTGCCACTCGCTGATCTATGACTTGGACAAATTTCAAAATTAGACCATTCCCGCGCGTCATCGATCATTGATTGTACATTAATTATTATTTATATCGAAAAGGAAAATTGACAAATGTTTATAATATTGTTTTGAATGCATTAGGGGTGTCTGTAGTTTTCCTCTTTTCTTTTACTCTCTATACTTTTTAACGACATGTCCCTATAGCTTTATGATATACCATTTTGTTTTGGTTGCCTCTGAACGCTGGACCATGATGCATCCATTTCATAAGAAATTACCTCAATTGAAAGACTATCTTTCGATTCTCTTTTCTTTCTTTTCTAGCTGTTCATAGCGAGTAATTATCGAGCTCGCGCATCCTCGGCATGACAAGTGAAGATACAAATTCTTATTTTAAAATTTCTTAAACCATTTTTGAACTTTTTGAGTGTTTACACAGTCTGCCTATACAATAAACAAACATTGTTTTCTTATTTCGTTGCGTGTTTTCCGAAAATAATTTTTATCGTTTGCCAATATTTTTTTTGGCTTAAGTCGATATTTATCGAATATATAAAGAATATTTAATACTTAATCAACGAAAGAAAACATCGACATTTAATCGGTTAACGTTTGCTATTATCAATAAATGAAAATAAAAACCATCCTAACTCTGTGAAATATTTTTTTTGCAAATCAAAGAAAAAAGGTTTAACAACTTGTTTACACCTTGAATTAGCTTTTTTAACAATCATAACTTAATAATGATACTTGATGTGATAATTTACTGATATTGAAGATGTTTAAATTAGCTAAGAGAATATTTAGATATTCTAATAAAAAAAAATTAAAAATGGTGGCTGGTCATAGAATTTAAAATTAAATTTAAAAGCTATCTTATTTATGAATACTCCTAATCCAAGCACCAATAAGTATTTCGTTTATATTAATGACTGAATAACAAAATTTTAATCAAAGATGTTATATTGTCATCCTTCTATCTAAGGATATTTCTATCTGGAATTGGGAGTTCGGTGTCGTTCATCCACTTGAAGAGTATTTATTGACTATTAACAATTAGTGTAAATCGCGACAATATTACTAGTGATTCACAGGTAGTGTAATTAGTAGGTGCTCTCGTGCTGGTTACTTGCTATGTGCCCGCACCAGAATGACGCGTCCCCTTTTATCCCCATTCACTCTCTCATATTTAATCCCTATCCTTTTCATTCATTCCAACAGACGTTCATCCAGATATATTGCAAAAAATAAATTAACTACATAGTAAGTCATTAGTTCCTACATTATCATCTTACAGTATTCAAAGCGTAAAAGCGCAAGATCGAAATAAAAATTCGCAAAGGAATCGTTAAACAGAGAACACCCATCTAAACTTGGTTCTCGCACAAAATAAGGAGTTCTGTGTCTATTAGTCAGGCGCGTTTGTCGATGGTTAAGTACCAAAGTATTGAAAGCTCACCAGAAGAGCTCGTAAGGTTGTGATGCTTTTGATGGCACTTTAACGGATGAAGGAAAGAACTTTTTACATCGCCTGTTTTATCGACTTGATTCAAACGTGACGATCGAGACAGAACTTTATAAACACTCGTGCGTATTGACCCTATATTTTATTTACTTAAGGACTCAGTTTTAATAAATAATATATTTTCAACACGTCTTGAAAAAAACAATAATTTCGAAACAAAATAAACTAATAATATTGTATGTTTTGAGAACACAAAGGTACAAAGAACAGCTGAGAAATCTATATATACTAGGTACGTCATGGAAAGTACCATAGATGTCTGTAGCATAATGTAAATATACGAAAGAATACAGATTAATAGATCATATGTGGTGTATAAAAGCAAAGGCAACAATATCCACAAATTAAAAAAAAAATGAATGCAGTCACCGCGGATTATTAATTTAAAATATACTAAATTCTAGATTCTGTGTACCTGTCTCTTTTGGAATCATGTTTTCTATAAATTTATAGTCTATGTTTCTTATAAAATATCGAATTCAATACATTATAAATTAGTTATTTAGTAATTTTTTTTTGATATTGCTGCCCTGGCTTTGGTACCCCACATATTTTATATAGTTAGTTGAAATATTAAATTAGTATTTTATATAGTATTATTAGTATATTAGTAGTATTTTATTTTATATAGTTAGTTGAAATATTGATTATTTTTTTAGTAATTCATATTTGTGTGGGTTTGATGGCGCACTTGCATCTAAACTGAGTCTAGCCTGATTTTTTCAAAAAATAAATAACCAAAATTCAGGAACAAAAATTGATTTGTAGGTATATTATTTCACATGATTCAGAACTGATCCTTCCCAAAAATATTATCGTTTAAAAATATTTAATGCTGAGGCGTCTGTATGGAAAATCTCCGTTCGATAGTGTAGATCGCCACGCGCGGGCCGCGCCATGATTTTGATTGATTGGACTGGCACCCGATGTATTCTGCGCCAATCGCTAGCCAGGATTCGAATTTTTATAAATCCGCCCAGTGACAGTTGAAATGCCTGTCAAGTGTCGTTTTCGGTGAAAACCGACATTCCTCTTCGTGTGTGTTCAAGTTAGCCTTCCGGAAGAGACACACCAACTGTTCCGGATTCGACGAAGCCAGGAGAATTGCGATTGAAGCAGCACTCGACGTACCAGGAAAACGCAAGTTCAATTTGTCCACTGTGTCGTAGTTAGGTTTGGCCCAGTGTATCTCGGGTGTCATTTATTATCAATCATTATCGGCGGCGAGAGTAAGGAGAGGTTGGTAAAAATATATGAGGCGAGTGTTGAAGGTAGCAGGAACAGAGGTCGTACGCAAAAAAGCTGGCACAATTAGATAAACCAAATATTGGGGGGTGGCCCTGTTAAAGCTTCAACAATCGAAGAGCGTGCATGAGAAGATATATGCATGTAGATGAAGCAAAAGTGCCAGGATAGAACGCCAAACGTTAGTTAGTTAGATGTGCCTTACTACCCCTACACAGAATATTTTTTTTTATTTTCTCTTCCCATCTTGTATTTAATATTCAAGAAGTTATAATTTTTCAAAACAAAATTTTGAAAAAATTTTAAAACCAAATTAAGTACCGGCCCGGAAAGGAGGTGGTCCGGGTTCGAATCTCGGTAGTAGCCAAACATTTTTTCGTGGATTAGATTTTACTGTACGTCTTTCTAATTGATTAATTAATTTGGTTTTAAAATAAATATTTAAATTCAGATGCTGTATTTTATTTTTTGTGAAAAAATTTATTCCTCATTGGTTTACGAAAATATATTGTACGCCTTCATAAGGGACCTTGAATAGAAAAAAATTGATGGGCTTGTTTTGACACAGTTTTGCTAAACATGTTGTTATATCAGAACGGTTACCTTTCAAAATGATGTTTTCTTCGATAAAAATATCGCGATAACAGAAATAATGAAGGAATAAGAAATCGATCATTGAAAATTCCAGTAATGTATATCATTGTGAATTGTTGAATTGAAATAGTAAACATAGAACTCGAATAATAAAAAGCAAAAACTCTGTGTTTCGAGTGCCAAATATCAAAAAAAAAAAAATATTTTTTCACGAGTTTTCACCCATTTCATGAAAGTTCCTGTCGCATAAACAGAATTTTAACAAAACATTCAAATTATGTTTGCTTTATCAAAAGGAGAGAAATATTTATACAGTGATAAATATGCATTCAGAGAGGAAATATTTTGTTTCAGATTATGTTCGCAGCATTGATTATTCATGTGTTTTTTATTTTATTTTTGGAGATGGTAACTCATTCATCTTTTTAAAATTGTTAACGGCTTATTCATTCATTCAGAAGTAAATTTAATCCCGCTAAGCAAACCTTTGTATATTTGGGAAGTATGTTAGATAGAAAGATAGAAGAGGGAAGGTTGAGAAAGATATCTGGTATAAAGGTGCTTTGAAAGCAATCAATATATATATGTATATATATATATATATATATATTATATCATTATATATATATATATATATATAATATCATATATATATATATATAATATATATCCATATATTATTGATTGCTTTCAAACACCTTTATACCAGATATCTTTCTCAACCTTCCCTCTTCTATCTTTACTTTCTTCTATCATATATATATATATATATATATATATGTTAGTATTAATTTCTTTGGGGGTAACCCGCGTCAAAATCTGGACCTCAGTAGAACCATTTATTTGTCAAACGACATTTCGCCTGAATCACAACAGGCATCTTCAGGGTGCCTTGTTAATAAATTTCCGTCACGAGAGGCAGTGCGAGCACGTCTGTTCGTATCGGAAGCTTACTACCAGACCTAACTTCTCCATACTTTCGGTAGGTGGTCCTAAAATGTAACTTCTAAATGACAGAAAGTTCTGCGTTCCTCCACAGCTTTCAGAGAAAACTTTAATTTTGAAGCGGAAAATTGGTTTTGGAGTGAATTTAAAAGTTTTCTCGCGAGAAAGTATTCGATTCCGATGAAAGATTTTGCAGTCGTCTGGAATTCCCCCAGTCGGGTTCTGGAAGAAAACTGGCTCTGCGCATTGTTCGGATTCCAATGCCGACGTCACTAGAGGAACTCAAGTGCAAGAATTAAATAGGATACGCGTTAGCTGTTCCGTCGTAACCCCATGGGTCCTTGCTCCAGTAAGTATTCTTGCAAATACTACACGCGACCATGCGACGATGCGACTATATTTAAAGACAGATTACACCAATCATATTATTTTGTTTATTTGTCTATCATTCATATAGTGGCCAAAAAGATATTCTTAGACTATGACATGTCAAAAAATGGCATTCTGAGATAATTGGATTTTAAGTTTCAATGCTTGCAGAGATATTAAAAAATGTCTAGAGTAAACGATTATATTATTCTTATTGTGCGCCACAATTTTTATTTTACAATACAATTAATTAGAATATAGGTACTTTGTTTTCACAACTAATTTGTTGAAAATGCCTATATGTTTCGAGTCCAACCAATAGTCCCTCCATCAGGATACAGCGTATACTAAAAATTAAAAATCAAATATTGACGCATATATATAAACAAAATAAAAATAAATAAACGGGAGATGAATACATATTTAAGTACTAATATGAAATAAAAGGCATATTGGTACTTGTCACAAAGCCATTTTGCTCATATTGAAGAAGTTTTTTTAATTTACAATTTTATAAAAGATAATATGGAAAAGAAATTAAAATTAAAAAGTTTTAGAAATACTATCATATTCTAACATTAGACAAACAAATATTTTCATCAAGCAATTTTGAAAAAACTTATCAAGTACATTATAATTTATTATACCTACGTAAACTTATAACTAGATAAAGTTTCTTTAAGAGAATGTTGGTTATAAGAGATAGAACTTTTTTTTTTTTTGCAAAATAACAGTATTACCCTGAGAAGCAATACATAGATGATTTTAAGGTTTAAAGGTTAACGCCTTAAAAATGTTATTTTGTACTGAAAATTACGCTTTTATGGCGTACCTTAACCTTTATATTTTCAGAGTGTTTATTCTAAATTCGAACCTGAGTCACCAGAGTATGAGTATGTAGGTGTATTGTAACGTGTAGCAAGCAAGTAAGAAAGGCAACAGGCAAGAAGAGATACTCGTTACATTCTCTTATTTATTGCGGTCGCAAGATTTACAGAATGTGATGTAAATATCTTCTGGTTTATCTGGTTTTCTGGGGTAATATGCCGTGTTTTTTACGACCTATCTGGCCGACTTATATATCCCAACTATCGACGTGACGTGTGACATGATTTAAATATAATCAACTATCCCCATTTCGAACGTCCATCTGTCTGTTAGTAACTCGATGAAATTATAATAACAACACTGACAATGACTAACCACTAATGAGGCCCGGGCGCCCGAATATGACACGTCAATCAGCGCGTGGCCCGGGTTACACGCAATTGTCGTTTTTAATTGTGATTTTTCACGGGTTTAAAACGAATTATTATTAGTATGATTAAATTTACAAAGCTAAACGCCCGTAGTTGGAACAACGGCCGAAGAGATTGGAAGGTATTTGAGATTGGAAAATCGTCTGCCGCAATGATGTTGAAATCAACACAATACGCTAAACAAGTATGAAATCAATGATTTGCAAATAAACAGAAAATGCAGAACAAAAGTGATTACTTATGGATTAAACCTCATTCTTAAAGACCGCTGGTCCAAACTACGCTCCACACAGGCCACCCGTTATCCATCTGTAGGTATTCCAGAAATAGTGGAGAGATATTCGGCTGCTTCTTCATCCGTCAAGGATCCATACGATTCAGTAGATAACCGCGGCCGCAACCGGCTCCATATCATATAAAGACGTCATTCAAACTTCTCAAGTCCAATTCGTGCGGCGTTCCCCACGCCCACAAAATAGGTCTGGCCAGATGACAGGTTCGAAGGGCGCAGTAAAAGGCTAGGGTATCATTTAACTGTGGAAAACATATTTCGAAGACGGGGTGGCTTGGACCGTGGGTTTTCTAAGGGTTGTCGAGGTGGTACAATGAGATGCGAGGGGGTGTGGAGGTCAGGATGCATGTGAGTGTGTGAGGGAAGGAGATTCGCAAAACTCAAGCCTGACTTTAACATATATTTATTTGTAAAAACAATATGTAAGACCATTAAATATTATTCTTCCTTATCACATAAAATAGAATAATGATTAGAATATTGCGTATATTTGAATTATCATCATTATTATCATCATATTCGGAAGAGATATAATTAATTCCTTTTTAAATAAATATTCGTTTTCAGCGCCTGGATAAAATTCTCGCACGACATACAGAAAATGCGCCATAGAAGAAAAATACCGTGAAGACCACAATTAATATTAATAGCTTCAGATTTACAGTGATCAAGAATGATTATACCCAAGAAAATAGACCCAACATGAAACGGAATTATATTATATAAAAAAATAAATTTAAATGCTTATGCTTATTTTTAAATTTACTAAACGTAAAAATCAACTTTCAGCCAAAAAATGTTTGGCTCACTCTCCAAATAATGGTGGACGCTTACGATTTTAGTACCTATATATTACAGAATTCTGTTGTTGATGGATCATTTATTATTTTCCCATATAAAGGTTTGATTAATTAATTATGGATTCACGAATCTGATAATTGATTTATGTATTTTCATCAAGAATTCGTCCAAGTGCAAAATTTCAGTTCGATTGGACATTAAAAAGTGGGCAAAATATTGATTACGTCCAGACAAACAGACAAAGGTGAAGCTAATACAAGCGTGGTGAAAATTCATACGAAGCGAGTGAAGTGAAACCAAGCATACATGTAAAATTATATGATTCAGACATTTTGAAAGAAATGTTGTATCTGTTTTACTATTAAAGCGATTATTAACTCTCCAAAGAGTTCAAGAACCTAATTTTTCAGTAACGATGGCCGTTTAAAAGGTTGAACCGTTTTATTATTCTATAAAATGTTTACGATGGAGTTAAATGGGACGCTTGGGGAAAGTGTGTTCCTCCCATTTGCTGGTGAAATTATGCAAATGAAAAATTTGCAGTATGCCGCCAGGCTGTGTGTTTGTTAGTTATTAGTTTTTTGCGAGAAAAAATGTATGTACCCCGGAATTCGCAGGCGTTTTATGTCCCGCGTTTTACAGTCGTATCTTTCAATTGGTTTGGGGACTTTAAACATAAATTATTTAGAAAAATACACTGAGATAATACATCTACCGACAAAATCTACAGTTTCAAAGGTTAGTTTATATAACTTCATAATCACAATAAAAATTAATTTTTAAATGTTGTTTTTTAGTTTTGCATTTTCATTTTTTAGAGAGCATGTCAATCTAAATCTTTTTCATTCAACGACTTGCATCTGGTTAATATATCTGAACGGTTTTAATCATTTTATTTTTATTAAATCTGGAATATCTTTTGTTTTGTAATATATAAAAAAAAAAAATTAAATCATCACAATAAATTGCCTTTTTATTAACACATAATTTAAAAATAAAAATAATTTTATTCAGGGGGTGAAATGTGAATTTTTACTTCTCATTTGTATTCATAGGCAGTGCATTGGTTAGAATCTCCGCCTATCACGTGGGACACTGGGGCTTAGTTCTCTGCTGCCAGGGGATTTTTATTTAACTAAATTTACGATATTTTTTTGAACCAGAATAACATTTTATTTTTATTTTTGTTTTATTTTTATTTATTCGAATTGAAGCTTACAATGCGTGAACATGTTTTACATAGAAAAAGATTGAAAAATTTTAATAATATATGCTCCATACATCTATTAATCGCTTACAATAATACCTATCCATAAAATTAGTTACATAAAGGTGATCTGTTTAGTGTGTATATATGTGTGTATGTGTGTGTGTGTGTATGAGCTTATGTGTGGGTGTGTGGGTGTTTAAGTGTAGAGTAAAACCAGTATAAATTGGCGTGCGAGGGAGGGCGTCTCTGGGGCGAAACAGAAGTTGCCATGTGTAAATTTATTACACAATACATAATACAGAGTGTCCGGTGACCTGTGTCCTTTAATAGAAATTTGGTCGGTCAACACTAAAGAAACAAACCAGTGAGGGCGGCCGCTCTATCTAGAGTCCTGTCAAATGGTAATATTGGTCCATTATATGCTTTTTCAGCTTCGCAAAACTTTAATACTTCATGGGCAATTGTTCTTGCACCACCCCGGACTGTTTTGGATGTTTGGACATAATAATTCAGCGTATATTGGTTATATAAGATGTCACACCAAATACAAAATTGAACTGAATGACAGGGCGAGGGGTTACCGCCGGGTGCGGGCGGGGCGGGTTTTAGTTCCAAAGTCGCCGCACGCCAATTTACGTTGGTCAAGCTCTATGTTATACGTTGATTTTAAGCCTATGAACATTTTATGCAGAGATGGTATGGTACTTGCCTCTGAGTTTATTTTCTATTATTTTTCTCTACCATATCATATAAACTCAAAATAATCATAGTACAAAGTCCGAAACTGAATATTTCCTTTCTTATTGAAGGGAGGAGAATTGAGGCCAGGAAAGGCGAATATGGAAATTTCCTTCTTATTGCTATTCTCAGAAAGTCAAATATTGCCGTTGAGATTCATTAGCATTATTGAAACCTTGAAAAGGTTTGTTTACAAACTACTAACTCACTTTGATGCTGTGTTCCGCCGGGGTAGACAGAGAGGATAGACAGCCACACTATTTTGTTCTGATATACAACTCCCATCTCGCTCACGCTGATCGATCGTTGAGGGTTCTAATTTGATTAATTTAATAAAGGTGATTAATTTAATTTTGAAATAATTCGTCAGTTGTTTATTAATCTAATCAAAATACAATCTACAGTTTTAACGTATGATATTATGCATGTAAGAGTATATACTATCTGAGTATTGTATGCATGTTTGATAGTGGCTTAACAAGTCGAAACAGCTGTCACATTTAACTAAATAACTATCTAACCATCAGGGGTTTCCCGGCAGGGGTTGGCAAAGAGGATAGAATGGCATACTCTTCTATCTTGGCACACCACTTTTGCTTCGGCCACATTCATACATCTTCTCGTGCAAGCTCTAGAGTTGTTGAAGCTTTTGTTTAAGCAAAGACAACCGAATGTTATCTAAAAATTTGAATTTGAAAAATTCTATATATAAATATTTATCAACATTGTAAGGGTAGATACTTGCGCCTTTTTTCAAATAATTTGTGTGAATTCGAATGCAACGTTGTGTCAAAAAGAACTTTAGGAGATTTATGATTTTGGACAATCGAAAATTTACATTTTTATTTATATAAATAAATAATAGGCATATAAAAACAAATTCGGTATACAAAAACATCCTCGTAATCGAATGCAACGTCGTGCCAAAATTTCAATGCTATCGGTGAAATACTTTCAGAGAGTATCGATTTTGTACAAACGAACACTTACATTTTTATTTTTATAGAGATCAAGGTTGTAAGTGCAAGACCTGGTCCGCCATGTAAATTACAAGTTACATGTTAGTTTTAGTAAAGCATAATATACATAGAGAGAAAATATATATATAAAAAAAGATGAGCTATTAAATATTAAAATAGTAATATTTGCCGTAATATTTGGCTAATCACCCATTACATCGAGTCTTCTCTTTCTCCACCTCTATTCAGACTCCTACCTCCTCACCCTTTTCCTCCCATCCCCATTCCCGTATTACCATCAAAACTCATTAACTAAATCATTTATTTATTAGAATTATTTAATTTGAATATTGTTTGGTGATTAATAAATTTATTTTTCTTAGCTTTCAAATACTCTCTTCTCCAACATTGTACTGAGCTTAATACGTTATACACATCTGTAATTTTTTTAAATTAGTTTATACAATGTAGGTACACTGTGTTTCTAACATTATACTGATTAAAACTGTTAAGATTCCTTAATCTATATAAATAAAAATGTAAGTATTCGTTGGTACAAAATCGATAATCTCTGAAAGTTCTTCACCGATTGCTTTGAAATTATGGCACAACGTTGCATTCGACTACGAGGATGTTTATTTAAACCTAATTTGTTTTCATATACCTACTACTTATTTATATAAATAATAAATATATATTTTCGGTTGTCCAAAATCATAAATCTCCTAAATTTCTTTTTGACACAACGTTGCATTCGAACTTGCACAAATTATTTGAAAAAAAAGGCATAGGTACCTACCCTTTCAATATTGATAAATATTTAGATATAACATTTTTTAAATTCAAATTTTTTGACAACATTCGGTTGTCTTTGTTTAAATAAAACGTTTGAATCGTATCGAGATATCTATACCTACAAAACTCAATGTCTGTTTTTCTTTCTGTCTATCTGTCTGTCTGTTCTCTATACAAATCTACACCATTTGTCCGATTGACTCAGATTTTGCATACGTATGCTTAGGGCGTTTTACCCATTCCATTATATCCCTTCCCCTCCCCCTGATATATTTTCAATGCGAATCTGTACCGTTTGCCCAATCGGACTCAAATTTTGCATACTTATTCTTCAAGACCCTGTGGGTAATAAAGACAACTTTCCCCCCTTCCCTTCTTACCCCACCACCACACCTGATATATTTTTTGCACAAATCTACAACGTTTGCCGATCTAAACCAAATTTTGCATTCTTATTCTTTAGGTCACGGCGGAATACATAGGTCACAATTTCTTCCTGGACATCCCATCCATTCCAGCCTAGATTAAATGGATCCTTTTTTTATTAGAGACTGCAAAAGAATCAAACCTTTGTGTACATACCTTATTATACAGATGTCACATCTGTGACAGGTAAAAACATTATTTTTTTTTGAAAAGCAGCAAAATTGAATACCCACAAGCATTGTTGTACAACAGAGTAGCTTGTTGGTCTTGTGGTTGGACACTGGCCTCGTGATCCAAAGGTTGCGGGTTCGAACCTCACTCCAGACTAGCAAGTTAGTCCTATTTTCATAGCACAAGCGTTTAGCTTAGTTTGAAAATAGTAAGAATATTGATGTGACACGTATTCCGTGTTCACATCTCTATTTAAAAAAAAAAAAAAAAATTGTAAAATTAATCATATTAGAAACTTTTGCTTTCTCTTTTCTTTCTATTCCATTTAACAAGACTGAGTCACAGCAACGCGTGGCCGGGTACAGCTAGTTAAATTAATAAAATGATTTTTCATAAATTAAAAAAAAAAATCCACAATATTTAAGTAGAGTATCCTTTACAGTAAGCCTGAAATAACTCTCCCAACAAGACTTTCAGCGTGACTTACAGACTCGCTATAAAATGAGTGTCTTTGAAACCTAGCAGGCTAGAATGCTGCGAGCTCTTTTCACACTTTCTTACTTTTTAGTCTCTCGTAGCTTATCTCATAGCTTGAAGCGGTGTGCGGAACATTCACACTGAAATATAAACACGATAAGTAGACGACTTTAACGACAAAATAAACATCGCCTTTCCCAGAAGACGGAAGAGTCATAAAGGATAAGAAAATTTTAACCCTCAAACAAAAGAAAATCTGGAAAAAAACTATTAGAAATTGGTTACGAAAACCAGATTTTTGATTTGTGAAGAACGTAAAAATCTATGCTTTGTACGAAAAATAAATTGTTGTGCGTGTATTGATAATTTAACGACAAATGATGACAGTTCAAAATGCATATTAGAAATACAAATTCTTGCAGTTTGTCTCGTTTAAACCTTGATACTGAGTGTCCCAAAAACCATGAACAGGAAATAGCAAAAAAGCATGAAATATTTGATAAACCATGTTGATGTAAATTGGTCTTAGTGAATTGCAAAAAGAAACATGAAAAATTAGATAAACCATCTACAACTGGGTCTTAGTGAACATCTATGTTCACCTCTGTATCAAGATTTTTTAGCTATGTTGTTATGGATTTAATTGTTTAACTTCCTCTTTCTTCGCCAAAAAATAATACGAGAAAACTTGCATGCCGTTGGTCAAATTTAGTTTCCTTTTGAAACACTAAATTGTAGGGATGCCATGACAATGATTTGTAATAAATGTGTTTGCGGTATCCATACATTTATGAAAGCTAGTAAATAACGACTCTTGTTGGTAAGAAAAGGGGGGGGAGAGAGGGTCGAGGTAAATGCCAGATCCGCGTGGCAAGAACCAAACACCGACAAATGTGCAAATACCAAACACTCATATTTCCTGTCTTTTTATTATATTCTTAATTCACCTAAATATGATCTAAAGAAAAGTTAACCATAGTTATTTAAAAAATTTGAAATTCAGTTTATCGAAACCCAACAGTTAGTTAACAAATTAAGTGTTCTTTTTCACCTTATTTTCAAGTTAGTACGCCCCTTTACACATTTCGCATTTCAACAGTTCGCGTACGACTTCACTTCGTCAACTAGAACCATTCCGTTCACGGTGTGCTCTCGGGTGAACTGGGCTGGTAACGGGGAGCATACTACGAGATGATTTGCATCCTGTACGGTTCCACATTCACAATGTGAATCCTGCTCTATTCTATATTTTTCCAGGTTTTTCTTAGAACGACATGTTTCTACGCGGATTCCTTGAAGGGACTACACCATCTTGAGGCATCAGAATATACTCTCAAAATATTTTATTTTTTTGGCTTAACTATTGCATATTCAAAATTTGTTTTATTACCATTATTTACGACAAATATTAGTTAAGTAGCCATACACCCTTCACATTACAAAAATCACATAACATAATAATTGCAGGATTTTTAAGCTCAAGATTCATGAATAGAAAACCATTTTTTTCAATTTTTTTTAATTCGACTTTATTTGCTTAAACTAAATATAATAATATAAAAATTTCAAGACCGTGTAACTTGCGTGCTGAGCCGCGCGCTGATTGCGTGTCACACTCTGATTATTTAATGTTATAATTCCAGCAAGTTACAGATGCTACGGTCCGACAGACAGACTACGAAACTATTATCAAACATAATAATTTCGGTGTCTGTCCGTCCGCCTGTCTGCCTATCTGTCTGTCCGTAACTTCGTATATCGTTCGTAATTTCGTTCGATTCACGGCTAAAAAAACAAACGACCGGAGACGGTGCTTGAAACCCGGGCCAAATAACCCGAACCGGCCATTTAACGCATGTTGCCATCGCCGCCTCTCCGTGGACCGTCAAAAAGATACTCTAAATATATTCTAGGGCTTAGCAAAGACGCGAACCAGTGTTCCATCATTTTTGATGAGTTGCGCCTCATATTTAGATATTTTTCATAAGCAGATCATTTTGAAAATTTCAAAATGGCAATGTTACGTGTTGTCCCGCAAAGTTCCTGCTCCGTGACGCACGCACCTGGTTGAAAAAGTCGTGTCACCAGGATTTGAGTGAAATAAAAAAGTTCTGAAACAAAAATTCAATTTCAAATGAGATCAGTCAGAAAATAATTTAACTAAATTTTAATTAAATTCAAAATAAGAAGATAGATTTTTTATTAAGTTATGAATTTTATTTGGTTTAACATTTGGTTTTCAATGTCCAATGGGTAACTAGCCTGGGGGTTCTGGGTTCGATTTCCGGTGAAGTCACTTAACCCTCGGGGTGCCTGGTGGGTGAAAATTACACGGCGTGCCTGGTGGGTCTGTCGGACCCGTAAACGAAATTACTTATTGTGTGGAAATGTCAAGTGACTAGTTTTTATGTATTTTCAATATTATTTTTTTGTGATAAAATAATAAAATAAAACAAAAGCTGTTTTTAATTTTTTAAGTAATAAACTGAAGTAACGTCCAATTTTACGTAAGAAAAATCAACACTTATGTATTTTTTCAAAAAATATTAAACTTTAATAGAGATCAAAAATCAGGGTTCACATTAATTTGAGGCACAGATGAATCAACTAAAAAAATATAATCTTTTTATACAAAAAAATATACATCGCTTATAATTATACTCAGTATTTGTGCGACGATTTTCACATATAAAATTAGCGAGTGCTAGGCAAACGTGACTTGTGCGGGAGATACAAGTGTAATGACAGCGTGTTGCGTACTGCGAGCGGGGCGGCAAAATGACGTCTGAAAATGGTTTGGTTAAAAATTAGAAAAAATATCGACAAACTTCAAGTGACGGGTCTGTCAGACCCACCAGGCACCCCAGGGGTTAACATCTATGCAATTTTCTCAAGTCTGGGTATTTTTGTGATGTATTCCCACAGTAATCGGGCCACGAGACCTATTGCAGTGTTTAAAATTTAAATAATTTTAAATGTATACGTATTACTGTTTTGTCTCCTGCCTGAGCAGACTGTAGTACAAGTGCTTTAATTTTTTCTGTAATTTATTTTTTCATGCACTTTTACAGTTAAGGCTAAGGCACACAAATTTAAGCACCAACAGGTTGATAGCAAAAAGACAGACATAGATCAAGTAAGTGGGCCTCTTGAGAATATAGCGGAGCCTTTTGCCGTTACATTAAATTATGTTTCCTATAGAGAGGTTGTTTATGGATCCTGTGAACCCATGTCGTAAAATGCCACAATTCAAAGTTATGTAACCGTAGTGTCTACTTTTTACAAAATGGTATTCTAATAATAAGGATACAAGCGAATTTTATTTGGCTATCCAAATAAAAAAATTCGCATAATTTTAATGCATTCTTTATGTAATTATATAGGGTTACTTGGAAAACATTAATATCCTCACAGGACTATAGTTCTTCTTTAATAATGAGTCAAAAATATTCAAGCAACCATGATCAAATATCAATAGTTATGGCGATATGCGACATCTAAGTTTGCATTTTTTTTTCAATATTTCTGACTAATTTTTTGTAAAATGTTGGACTTATATCGAATATGAAAAATTTATTCCCTTGGATCATTCTGCAGGATGCATGCATCACTGTATGAGGGAAGTAGTTATTGTGTAAGAATTAATGAGTAAGAAAGGGGTATTCACCTCGTAGTGTGATTCAAAAAGTATCAAATAGCGCTGCTTAATTTCATTATCAATTGATTTTTTTAAATACATATTTTAAATAATTTATTTTAGTGGTATATTTATGACATATTATACGTATTTAGAAAATACTTGCGACATCATCATCTATTAGGGTCAACTACATAGGTATTTAAACATTACATAGACTGTCTAAATCTTGGGTGACCCGTTTCTAGTTATCGGCTTCAATAAAATGTGTATGAAAATACTTGCTCAGAAAAATTATATCACGCACTTGCATAATTTTCTACTACTGCTCTTCATCAACATCGTCAAACTAGTAATCCACAGATTTACACACCCTATTGGTACTAGTCTACGTGCATACCATATTTTACCCCCGACGCGAAATAGGGAAGACCGGGATTAGTTGTCACGCGGATAGGTTGTCACAAGGGCTATAACAGAAAAACTATTGCGCATAAATCACTAGTAACAAGTGTCTTAAGCGCGTACACACATATCAAAATATCATTTTATGGACCAAAATTCGCTAGTTCATTGCGGCATGTTATAAGGAGTGATTGTGTCAGTGACTTGTTTAAAACTGCTCACATTAAATTTATGAAGTACTTTATTCATCATGTAAGTACATGATTGCTTATTTATTTTTAAAAATGTAATTAATTTCATGGTGCATCTTCAGTATAATAATAATTAAGAATAAAACTGGCTCTTAATATCCAAACAAGTATACGAAGAAGTTTTCCAGGTATGTGTATTGTGAAACATTAAAGTAATTATTTAAATTGCTTTAAAGAAATCACATTCACATAAAAGACGCGTAAGAAAAAATATGTGAAAACCAACCGCAGTCTCCCCTACAAAGAAATGCACGGTACACATAAGTTCTTGGGATTCTTTTAAAAGAATCCGATAGAAAAGCTTATTCTCTGTACCTATTTATTTACCCTAAGTAGATTACTCTACGGGTAGTGAGCTTACTTGATAGCCCGGAGAAGAAAGATAATCTCCATCCATTCCACTTAATCAGACAAGCGTCCTATCAAATCAGTCATTTGAGAGAATCATCTTAATCATATTACAACATTTCCGGCCGATTAATCAATCTAAATGTACAATTTGCACTGACGTTTATGCATTACCTTATCAAGCAAAATTAATTCAAATAAATCCACACGGCACATAAACACTTTATTTAAACAGAAACTTTAAACAATGCTAACGTGCGGAATATAAAAATATGTTAACCATTTCCAATTTTGCTAAGGCTTTGCAATGCGCGAAACTCTATTTAGCGTGAATAAATTTACACATTGTTGCAGGAACATTAACTGTGACGTTTTTGTTAGCTCCGTGAACTGTGTGAAGAATATTTAAAACCCAAAAAATGCGAATGCTAATCTAAAGGTCTAGGGGTACCAACATTTTAATAAACAAAATAAGCCGCACAATTGACAACGTATTTCAAAGGTCACATTAAGAAAACGAATTTAAAATGGTTTACGTGAAGGGTGTATATTATGTATAACCAATGAGGTTTATCATGTTCTCGGAATTTAAAATTAATAAGGCACTAGGGGTCTAATGAAGAGCTTGTTATGAATAGAAACTACATAATTAATTCGGCGTGTTAAAAGATGTTATTTTATGGTAATGAAAAATTTTCAAAAATTAAATGGCGATAGCTTAGTTGTTTCAAATTTATAAAATCAGTTGCATAAATAACATATTTATATGTGGGGAATATAAATAAGCAAATGCAGTTTACCCAAGAAGGTAAAAAAGATGTTTTGTCTATTTATAGATTTTTGTCTATCCACCTCCTAAAATTTTAGGCAATCCCCTATAAAATCTCTAATTCAGTACATTCTAAATTAATAATCCTCGATGACTGCATTAGTTTTTTTGATATTGCTGCCTTTGCTTTAGTACCCCGCATATGTACAATTGGATAGATGTGTGGTTGTTTTTTAATGGAATCGGTGAACAAACAAAGTCTTCCTTACATGTATGCTTTCCCATATAAATAGCTTCATATCTATAAGACATGTAATATTGGTCTTAAAAAAATATCATTTTGAAGGTTGAAAAGTATCTCGAGACGATAGTGACTGCAGAAAATTTAGTGAATGGTGCTTTAAATGAAATAACTTCTGATATAAACATGTCAACCGAAGCAAGATTGGAAGTACACAATGGAATGCTGGTACCAACACTGATGTATGGAAGAGAAGAACGAAGCTGGTAGAAGAGGATCGAAAATTGACTGAATAAAGTGGAAATGAGATCACTCAGGCGTATGTGTGGCAAATCCATTTACAAATAAGAATGAACAAACTAGTAGAGAATGTAAAACTGATCTTAGCAGAATGAATAGAATAAAAAACGGTCGCTTAAGTGGTTTGGTCATGTTGAGCAATGGATGAGGAGAAATATGTATGACGCAAATGTAGAATCAGAAATATAGAGTGGCCGCGGAAGATTTGGTGTGACCAGATTGACCAGATACTGGAAAATGATCCTGTTAGGGGCCTCAATAATCGACGAGCTTGCTTGCGAAGGTGTATGAATGTAGATGAGTTGAGAATTGTTTAGAAGAGTGTGACGCTCCATTGTCTCTGCATAATCCCGCGAAGAAGCGGCGTGGTGGTAAGTTTATATTGATATCGTCACTAGACAGACAGACTAAAACAAAGAGACTAAGGCCTCGGGTACGATACGAGCGGCGAGCGGCAGAGCGTCAGAGCGTCAGTACGCCCGAGTAGTGAGGGAAGACGCCACGATATGACTAAGCTCAGTACTGTGCCGTCAATATGACCCTTCCTACTCGGGCGCATTGACGCTCTGCCGTCTGCCGCTCGCCGCTCGTATCGTACCCGAGGCCTAAGATAATGTTAACTGCGCGTCATCGACGTTTCTCGAACGGTCTACATGAATCGAGAATCATCTTGACTATTGTCTAAAAAACCATGAAACACTACAAATGTGAAGAGACTAGTCAATCACATTCTCTTTGCATGACATTTATGTATAAAAGCGACAAATGCGCGCGCGGGCGGAGAGTTTTTGTTTTGAAGTTTCTGCGATTACACAGATAAACGGGAACCCGTAAAGCATCGATTCAGTGTGGCTAGCGCGTGCGATTGGCGGTAATAAATTAAGAGAGTATCTACCGACTTGTGAAGATGTGTTTTCCATAGTAATCAGAGTGATATAAACCAGTGAATCAGGATTTCTAGATACGCGTAGAAGATTTTCAAGTTAAATTTTGTAATTTAGTGTGAATTAAAAACGGTGCTCTGACTTACCTTGCGAATTTATTTTAATAATTAATAAATCGATTATTAAATTCCAGTGATTCATTTGCCTTCCACAGTCAGAATCCCGTGATAGAATGTTTATCAATTTATTTATCATTATTTCGTTAAATTTAATAAGTTAAATACACGGGATCGTGAAATAAATTCTGTATTACAATATACTTTATTTAATAACGTTTGCTGCTTTTTTGATAATCCATTTTTGAACGAATTGTCGAAAAAAATTTACCGGTAAACCCACCTGAAGGAACTCACGACGGGGATAAGTCTTCGAACTTGAACACTTATCCCCATCGAGTGTATAACACTTCAAAAAAATCAATGTTCCTCTGGGATCTCCATTTTGGAGCTCATCTTTCAAGCGTATCGTTTTCGAACTGGGGATGTAAAAAAAGCCTAGTGGAAGAAGTTTAGTTCATTTTGTATTCATAAATTCTTTTAGATTTTTGGAGCAGGCCCTGGGAGCTGAGGATAACGCTTCATTGAATACGTAAATAATATACCCGAAAAGTGGCATACTTGAGTCAGGCGTTATAGGAATAACGTGTTGGATTAAATTCAGAAAATGTTCTTAAAGTATCACTTTTATATCAACTAGTTTCAATACGTCAGTGCAACTTTTCCAAGATACAACATATATAAAGATTTACGTTAATAGGCGTGATTTTAGATTATTTCCATATTATTAAAAATATTTTAATTCCAGCTGCAACCCGTCAAAAATGACTGTACTTCGTTTACATATCGGTTCCTAAGTAATAAGTATTTATTTACTTTATTAAAACGAGCTAGCCTTACAGTAGTCGCGTATGATGTGTAACATTTAACATCTCACAATTATAAAAATCAATTGAGCAGCGACAGAAATTAACCTCAAAATTTAAGAAAGCTAAATATGGAAATATTTATTCGAATAATTATTAATTATAACTCACTTGCATTTTTTATCAATGTTCTGCACTTTTTTCAGACACTTATTATAAAAAAATCATTTATAAATACATTTATATTAATATATATATTTTTTATTAATTAGTAAATACATGTGAAGAAAATATGTGTACATTTTTTTAATATTGTATTTTGTCGCACTGTGAACTATCATTAAAGAATTTTGGCGATATCGTACTATTATATTATCGTGTACTATTATATTTAAGAATTTGGTCGTTAAAAAAATTTTCCATGCGGATTGCTTTATAAATATTAGGTCCTTACATATGAAATTGGCGTTTTGCCGTACTGGCAAATTTGATCTCAAATATCTTCTCTTTGGTTAGGAATTCCAAATCCAAATTTATACAGCTAGTTACTCATGTATTTGTGTTTTGAAAATTATAATTCATTTGTTTTTTACTCAATTGTTTTTTCCTTTGCGTCACTCAGTTTACAAAATGAAAAACTTGAAATATCGCGTTATTTACGAGTACGAGTTCCACCGTGGCACCAGTGCTGCAGAAACGGCTCGAAGGATTAATGATGTGTATGGCGACGGTGCCGCAAAAGAAAACACAGTGCGTTTTTGGTTCCAACGTTTTCGTTCTGGAAATTTCGACCTGCAGAACAAGCCCCGTGGACGGCCGGAGACCAAAGTTGATAATGAAGAATTGAAGGCTATTTTGGAAGCGGATCCATCGCAAACCACATCCGAGTTAGCTGCAGGCTGCGGTGTTAGTGATAAAACTGTTTTAATCCACTTGAAGCAAATTGGTAAGGTGAAAAAGCTTGAAAGGTGGGTACCTCACGAATTGAGTGAAGCAAATCAACAAACGCGCGTTGACTGCTGCGTTGCATTACTCAACCGGCACAATAATGAAGGGATTTTAAATCGAATCATTACCTGTGATGAAAAGTGGATCCTGTACGATAATCGGAAGCGCTCATCGCAATGGCTGAACCCTGCCGAACCAGCCAAACCATGCCCCAAGCGAAAATTGACTCCAAAAAAGTTACTTGTGAGCGTTTGGTGGACTAGTGCTGGTGTCGTTCACTACAGCTTTCTTAAATCTGGCCAGACGATTACGGCAGATGTCTATTGTCAGCAACTGCAAACCATGATGAAAAAGCTAGCTGCTAAACAACCGAGGCTGGTTAATCGCTCTAGGCCACTGCTGCTTCATGATAACGCTAGACCACACCCTGCACAACAGACGGCTACCAAATTAGAGGAGCTTCAATTGGAATGTCTAAGACATCCACCGTACTCTCCGGACCTTGCCCCAACAGATTACCATTTTTTTCGAAATTTGGATAACTTCTTGCAAAGGAAAAAATTCAACTCCGATGGGGCAGTCCAAACCGCCTTCAAAGATTTTATTGATTCCCGTCCGAATGGTTTTTTTAGTAAAGGGATCGATGAACTACCTATGAGATGGCAAAAGTGTATAGATAGCAATGGTACATACTTTGATTAAATAAATATATTATAATAAAAAAAATCGGCTTTATGTTCCTCCCATACTAAACGCCAATTTCATATGTAAGGACCTAATATAATAAAAATGTTAATCAATTGAAAAGACTACATATTATAAGGTCGAAAAACTTTCGTTAACTTCCCAGACCATCGTAGCGAAATTGAGTAACGCGCCATCCCCGGATATAGAATTGGAGGTCCGTTGTTTCGAATCCCGGTAGCTGTGAAAATACTTTTTCGATCATTTGATTCTTCTGTATGTCTTTTCTAATTGATTAATAAAAATTTGTTTAAAATTTACAGAACTTCGTTCTGAAATTGTAACTTCACAATAATAATATGTTTTCTTTAATATCATACACATTTATTAATACAATACCAACATCTTGGAAAATGGGTTGGTACCATCTGACGGCCAACTCTATCACTGCGCGCGTTCATTGGTCAAATGAAATAGCGCGCACTTCCCCGGCGTCTAGTTTCCTGTTACGCATTTCCATCCATTTTCACGAAATCTTTCCCACAGATTGCAGGAGCGAGAGGAAAGATGTTGCACATCAAAAAAAAATCGAAAAAAAATTTATCCTTAAAAAAAATTCCAAAAATTTTTTTTTTTAAATCCGAAAAAAGAGTTACGGGGATAGACAAACAGATGGACGGACGTCTGTCTGTCCGTCCATCTGCCTATCGAAAATTATTATTATAATTATTGGGATAATATGATATTTTTGTGAAAAGGAAATATTTTTGTGCACAGAAGTAAAAACCCTCTATGCTATGACGTCGTGCTATTTATTTGCATAGCTTATTCCGTCTGGAATTTCTAGACATGACACCATTTTCGAAGCTTGGAAATGAACATTAAGTTATCAAAAATGCTGCTATATATTTTTTTTCTATATTGTATATTTGAAGGTCAAGTAAATAAAATTTATTTTAATGTGTTGAGACTGGCTATGAATAAATATTTTATGATTCATTATAGCTTTTTTATCGTATTATCATTTTTGGTGTAATATATTGTAAGGGAATGTGAAATTTGTTCAAGAATATAAATCTCATACAAATCTGGATACGAAAACAATTAATATAATAAAATATGTAAAATCCCGTATAATAAGTTCAAATTTAATAAATGTAGATAAAAGCCCAACTTTACGTCTAAAATTCTGCGTAATAAATTTGAAAGGAGACTGACACAATATATTTGAATTAAGTTTAAATGTTCTTGAAGTATACAGATGGATATGTGACCTTTCTGTCTGGTAAGTAGATATAACATTAAAATATTAAAATAATGACACGTCTTCTCAAACATTTCAAAATTTTGTTAATTTTGTTGCGAGTTAAAATATGCATGTTTTTTAAAAAGATGACAATAATTTTAATAATATTGTCACGGGCTCGTGGCTGCGGAATGCAAAGGAACACTGGAAATTAATGATAGATTTATTAACTTAATTAATTCACTGGACAAGAATTTAATTGAAGATCTATTCTTTCATCCATAATATTTCGCACTTATCACTCATCTGTGAAACACTCCATATTCGTCTTTCCAGGATATTTACATGTCTGTGGTCGCACTTTTTTTCCAAACGCCTGTTAAGTACTCTGTTTATTATTGTCCTTGGTAGCCACGCTGATTCGCCGCTTTCGCTTTATCTGTATAATCGCTGTAATGTCACAACAATTGGGCTGTGCAGTACCTACGATGCCGTGTATTTATAGGGACCCGAGTTCCAGTGGTTTCGCGAAGCGATAGATTGTTCGTAATGTAGTTTTCTGGGATATTCTGCCATGTATATATATGACCTCTCTTGCCGACGTTTTGGATTCCATTGCAGGGTTAATCA
Organism: Agrypnia vestita; assembly: GCA_016648135.1. Classification (NCBI taxonomy): domain Eukaryota; kingdom Metazoa; phylum Arthropoda; class Insecta; order Trichoptera; family Phryganeidae; genus Agrypnia; species Agrypnia vestita. Next base: position 28,710 of record JADDOH010002362.1, read on the forward strand.
TCATCTAATGATAGAGTAAAATCGTTAATGAAAAAATGAGATTTTTCATTAATCATTTTTTTCCTTCTAATGATTGTGTGATTGCCTAATTAAATTTTCCCCTCTCCCCTTCAAACTCTATTCTTTTCACTCCCAATGTAAATCTTTGTTGCAACTTTAGTATACAACTCACCCTAAAGAAGAGAACATCGTTCTCGAAACGTGCAGATATTTTGTATCTAATAAAGTGGTGTTAACAAAGTTATTTGACTTTAATTAGGTAGATGTCATCACAGAGTGATAACATCTACCTAATTAATTCCAAAAGAACTGTTCTTTGAAAAATTATACATTGAAGTGTAACATCAGTGTGTGTTTACATAAGGGAAGCGAAGTTTACATAAGGGTAGGAAAAATTGTTACAAAAATCACCAAATGATAATTTATTTTTAATTGCTTTATTTATTTTAGGGATATAGTAAACGTTTTTATATCTTCATTCTACAGCTCTAAGGCGTATTGTATTAAAACGTTGTGTTAAAAAGTTCAAAATTATGAAACGTGGTTAAAACTACATAGATATATACTGAGTGCCATCAAAGGTATCTATTAGAAGTACAATTTAATAATTGATAAATTAAATATATACTTTAGGGGAATTGTTGCATTCGTTACAAGTAAAACGCATTACACAACTGATATAACAAAAAAAAAATTATTGAGAAGACATTTTGTCGTGAAATTTTAATTAAAGAACACAGGTCTTGAGAATAAAAAACAAATAAGATGAATCAACGAGAAAGAAACACAGAAAAAATATGTCTTTCAAAAAACATTTGAAGACACAAATCCTCAACTTTTCTTTGCTGACGAACCAAACATTGGATGGTCGATAAATAGTTTTTTCTTTGTAAAACTTCAAGTAAACCATTTATTATTTTAGTCTGTCCTTCTAAATTCGCGTCGAATCATTGAATCAATGTATTATAATATGAACAGCGATTTGTTAGTTCTCTCGAGGGTTTTGAATTTGCAAACGAAGTACAGATGATTTAATTGTATCCAGCTGAATGCACTAGACAAACTTCAGGCATTGAGCAAATGGCACACTGCCAAGTTTCCCCGTGGCTGTACGAGCAACAAGTGGAAAATACCTATTCTATGAACTGTTGCTCCAATCCTCGTTTATTAGAATGACAATGGAGGTCATAAAGCTCAGCGAATTGTCGGCTGTACGCTTTATCTCTCATGAAGTCGCTTTCACAGGTATTTATTTTGATTAATGTATATTATTTAAATTTTATCTATACCTATAAAACTCAATGTCTGTCTGTCAGTCTGCTTTCTTTACAAATATACACCGTTTGACCGACCCAAATTTTGTATACTTATTCTTTGGTAGCCGGGAAAAATAAAGGCTACATTTCCTCCATTCCATCCTTTTTATTTTTATTATTTAGAGGCTTTGCAAAACACCCACACAAATTAATTTTTTGCTTAAACTGTAACCCGGGCGATGCCGGTTACCGACCGGTAGTTTACAATATTAATTTTTTTTTAAAACATGCATACTGGAATTTGTCCCCAGAGGATCATCATTTATTTAGATAAAGCAATTTATTTGGGAAAGTATCTATGGAAGTCTTTTTGGGCATCTACAGAGCTTACAATCTGTTATAAGTCTGGACTAAGTGATCACTTTACACAATGTAACGTTAACTGATTCCACCCATGATCGACCACACATCTATCGAACTTTGAAAGTTACATATTTATGTAACTTGTTTGCTTTATTTAATACAACTAAATTAAGCCAGCCTTAGCCCTGTAGACGTCCAATAAATACTCGTAACTTTAGCCGTGTAGGCGTCCGAAAAAGACTAATTTACTCTCTCATACAAAAAGTTTCATCTCTGTGAGACATCTATAATTTATTTATCTTATAATAATTATATATTTTAATTTCATAAACATTTTGTTTTTCAAATGATTTTACAATGTACTCATTGCACCTCTATGGTACATCATAATTATTTTAAAATATGACATCCCTCTTATCGTCAAGTCTAAATAACAACTAATTAATATAACAAACAGGTAATGAATGACGTGTTCAGGTAGATATGCATGATGAAAGAGGGATAAGAGGTTGTTGAGATATTTATTGGGAATATTGAAAGTAGGGTAAACTTTATATTTATCCCCCACAGACTACAGATCTTCGATCGGCTGACATTTACTTAATTAATATGACGCCATATGTGAATGCGCGTACCCAACAATTCGAAATCCCCCGATAAAAAAGTTTGATGTGCTGCCCGATTACTTTTCAATTAAAAAGTTGGCCAACTATTGTCCGACTGGTTAATCAGTACGGCGTGCTTTACAACGATTGGACTGCAAAAATACGCCCCTTTTTGCCAGAATGTCGAAAGTACACTCGAGCGTGCTTCGATATGTCTAGTTTAAATTTGTTTTTGCCTATGGACGTAATATGTGATTACCAGATGCAAAGGCTTCTTCGACTACGACAAAAAATGGAATGACAATTCCGACACTGAGATATAAATATTTTAGGAGCTTTTTTAGGAGGAGGAGTACTTATGTATCTCAATCTATTACAGAGGTTAAACTAATATGATTAACTTTATTTTGACTATTCTATAAATACTTAAATTTTATACTAACATTTTATATAAAAAAAAAATGATTTGTGGAATCTGGGTACTAGGAGAAACTTTCGATGAAGTATATTATGATTAAAATTTAAATGTAATTTTAAAAGCATTTGAACTATATTTTTTAGTATCTTTACAATAAAATTAAAATAATTTAATCAATAAGTTCATGGTTTTAAATCCATATTCATTGCATAAAATGATAAATGTGGATACAGTAATCCCTCGTCACTTCGCGCTTCGACTTTCGCGGCTTCACTCTATCGCGATTTTTTTTAAATATTGTGATATATATGACTTTTTTATTAGTACTATTTAAAAAAATTCTTACTGCATTTCGGAATTCATAAAAATCAATAATCACGTATTAAAATATTTTTTTCAACGCCAGTACAAATGCTCGTCCTTCCGTTCCAGAATAGTTTCATATTTTACCAGTTTTATAAAGTCTCCACCCATTATTTCAAAATATTTCTCGAAACGTTCACAAATGCAGTGAGTCACTAAGCGGATGTACTTTTTGCCTTGCAACCAAAATTCGACCTTATCGACGCTCTGATATGCCAAACATTTTGGAAGAGTGAGTTTCGTATAAAGTATAATTGATTAAGTTTTTTGCGTAATCATCTGGTTGCTATATAAATGACCTCCCACGGTCATACATACTAGTATTATGGTGACTACAGGGGTTTTATTTCATTTTCAGAATATTTGAATTGTCGTAAATAGGTTTACTATGCTTTGATTACGAAAATATTCAATTTATTAACAAAGAACCTAATTCGCGGAAATTCACTTGCCGCGGTAAAGTCTGAAATGGATTTACCGCGATAAACGAGAGATTACTGTATTTTCATTGTTATAAAAAGTCATAGTTTGTTAATAAGAAACATAGAAATTTTCATTAAATTCATTGGAAAATCGCCAATAGCCGTGAGCTTGGCCTTCCTGAATTTAATACAAACTAATATTGGCCATCGTGTATTTATTATTTATCTAGAACTTCTCCGTCGCCTGAGACAAAAAGTTTGAAGCGAGGATGACATATTAAATAAGGTGTTGTATTTACTATAAAGTTAACGTAAACAAAGAATTGCTTTTATCACGAAAGTAAGGCAAAAGTTTTTCAATTGAACTCTCTTCACTGATTAAATTTATGCTTACGAAGTAAGTTTTAATGAAAACGAATGGCTTGAATAGCAACATAACATTATTGAGTTAAAAATATTCTTACTCATATTTTGTAGTTTATTTTGCGTGAATCTATGGCTTAAAAATATTTTTAATTATTTATATTCATCCTTTGATTCGTATAAATGTAAATTTTAAATATTATTTAAACTGTGATTTTTCTTTTGTTGAAGTGTGTTTACGTTTTTTGGAAACTTCTGAATTTATGTGATATATTCAACTCAAAGAAAAATACTCAATATAAAATATTTTATTATGTTATAACATTGACAGATGAACGAGTGAAAATTACTTTTTGTTTTCGCAGAGGCCAAGAATGCATTTTCAATAACTCATCTGTTAGTATCTCATATTGTTTTCGGTATCTACCATTACTAGAATAATAACAATTATATTTTTAAAGTAGAAAAGTTTAAAAAAATTGGGTTTACTGATGAATACTTATTAATCAATCTGCTAATGCTTATACTAATATTTATACCAAGTATCTCCCATGTCCATGATGTTTGCTGACACGCATTTCCACAGGTTGATGACTTCGTCAGACCAGCAGGCTTTAGAGCGTCTCATTGATCCTTCTGACAACGGTCATGTGGGCGAAATTCGAGCCTTATCACGTAATTTTCTATCCGTCTATTATAGCGATCGAAAACATATCCGCTCCGCCATTAGTTTGCACCGAGGAGAAACAATCTGATTTCTTTGTTGTTTTTCTTCTTCAGCGTCCATCTCTCCACTGCTGAATATAGGCCTTTTCCATACTCTTTGATCCTTCTCTCTTGTTTCTTTCCCCCTACAGCGGCTATTCGTTTCATCTCTTTTGAGGTCTTCCGATGCCTCTCTTTTTCTTCCAAGTTCTCTTCTCTACTTCAGAACTCTTAGAGATCATTCTGGTGTAGTGGGCGTGAACGGGGCCGATCAGCAGGGGCGAGCAGTGAGAACAAGAAACACGACATTTATTTAAACATATATTTGGAAGAAAAAAAAGTAAGGCCAAAATTAAGATATTTGGCAGAATACTAAAAAATATTAAAATCAGAATAATATGTTAATTATTGTGATAGGAATATTAAAAGATGTATGCATTTCTTATTTCGGTTTCTTTTCAAAATATATGCTTTTCAAAATATAGCCATGCTTCTTGTTCTCACTGCAGGCTCCTGCTGATCGTTTATGGTCATCAAAGACTTTTATCACAATACAAGGATAGTCTTTCATCACATAAAAGTGTTTTTTAGTCGATTGAGAAGCTCAAAAGTGGCTAAACGAGTGAGATTTACAAAGAGGGAGCAGGAAGCCCATTAACTTCCACCACGGACGACAAGATTTCAGCTAAGTCGAGAGGTTCTAGCGAATAGGCGAGTTGCCTTTGGTGAGGTAGCGTCTTCTTTAATCATCAATCATGGATCTACCCATCAAAACATACTTGGCTTCCGTAAAGCCTGTGCAATTTCTCACAGACTTAGAGGTGCAGAAAACCTTCTTGAAAAGGATACGCAAGCTTGTAGACCGCTGGGTCAAGCACGTTGACAAGGGAGGTAACTGTAAAAAATAATGTTCTTATTAAATTCTTATCTTTATAATAGTAAATCAAATAAAAGTTTAGATTATTTTGACTTGTCCTCGTATACAAAACAATCATTGAAAAACTCTGACGTACACGTATGTTGCGCTTGAATAAGTTCTATATATCCACGGTTATCTGAGGCTCATAGCGAGAATGGGCTATAGTGGCGTATTACGTCTAATCGAAGGCCTTAACAACAAATCCAACATATGGGACTTAGAAGGAAGATAGCGAAGTCAGTGCGGGTGCAAATTGCGCGCCGTTTTTCCACTTTTATTATATTCCTTCATTTGATTTTACAACAGTTTAAGGGAGAATACCTACTTATGAAGCGCGAAAAGGGCAAATTTTGTGAATTTTTTTAAGGAAACGTATATGAATTGAATGTTTTAGACGAAAGTACATATTCTTAAAAATATGTACTTTCCAATTTTGAATATTTTTTTTATTAAAAAGTATTCAACATTGGCGGAAAATTCTTGGATTCTGTCGACTGCCGAAAAAAAAAGTCCTCCGCGGTGACCTCATAAAAAAAAAAAATATTATCAAAATTGACCGTAAAATTTAGTCTTTGACGTAGGGGTTTTTGAAAATATCGATTTTTGACAAAATGGCGGGCGCTTGAATTTAAAATAGCGTTTATAGATAAAAATTCGGGTTTATTATGCCGATAAAAAAACTAAGTCACTTAAAAGGTAGATAATTATATATAGAATAACCACTAGAAATTTCAAATTTATCGGTTCAGTGGTTGCCGAGATATTTTGGTCACCGATGTTTAAAACATGGTTTCGAGTAAAACGCGTTTGAAAATTGAGCAATGAATAAATCGCGAAACTTACGCGAAATCATCGATGCCAGGTCCATAACATAAGTCGTCCACCTTCCTTAGAATTCCCATATCAACGAGCGCTCTTCACAAACATAATAGAAACAGGTCTAACGTTTCTATTATGAAAGAGCCCGACTGGCAGCTACCTGCGTGTGGCGCGGCATCTTGTGGCGCGGCGTTTTCAACAAAAATTGCATAATCAACAAAGTGTTGATTGATTGATTGTTGGTTGCCACTATTACCAGCTATAACTTTGTTATTGGAATTTTTACTTGAAATTTTCACCAGACATTCTTATGATCTCTTTAAAGCTTTAAACAGATTTGATTTTTTCGAACTTTCTAAGTAGGTATTCATTTCCCCTTAATCGCATTCAGCTTTTTAACCTTAATTTTGCAAAATTCATAATGTAATCACATCCTTAAATCTTAATACAAAATAAATTAATTATACATACATATCGTGAGTGTCTATTCTTGCTGCCTTGTGGCTTTCTTATTTGAATGCCTCACATTACAATACACAATGATACATAAACTTCGGAAGTTTGTGTATGTGAGTCGGACTTCGTTCTCATACTCCACATTGGTGACCACCCTCATCTACACCAATTCTGCCAAATATACTCGTATATGTGGGCAAAATGAATAAATAAGTCAATAAAATCGAGTTTTGAGTTCAGTATACAGAGTTGTTCCACAGATAAATATCTAGCAAGGAAAAATTAGATGAGTCGTATAATAAAATAAAAGAAATAACGGCATTAGTCAACTTGGTTCAACGTTCTTGTGCAAAAAACAAAACTACTAACAAAGACTTCAAGAGATATTTTGTAAACAAACAAAATTCCAAAATTTCATTTTGGCTCTCCTGAAATCCTGCATATTTTTTACTTATTTGTTTGTTCCTTTCGCCAATAAGATATATACAAATATTTTAATCTGACAATCTCAAGGTCTACTATATAAGCTTAAAGTTACCCAATTTCGAGCCTATTTGTATTTGATGGTCTGAAGTCTACGTATTTTAGCTTAAAACTACTCAATTTAATGCGTATACACTCGTAGATCTTCCGTCTTGACTTGTATAAAATTAATGTTCCAAATATTACACGACTAACCTTTGACGTTAATTTCATTAACCTTAATAACGTTGCTACGAAACATTTTCATTATCAAAACTAATCAAATTTGTAGACGTTGACGACACGTCTGAAAATTCCACGTGACCCGTCTATAGGCTGTACAACAACCTTCCAATTTTCATCCCTTTGTTGTACCTACTACAATAGCCAGACAATTCCGCTCACTTTGTTGACCGATCTCTGACAACTGACGAGGTTAAAAGAGCCTCGTACCTAATGACCCCAAGGCATTGAACCAGAATGTAGCCATTTTGTCAAGGGTAAATAAATTATTGGGCCATCCGTCTTAGGTAACTTCGTCTGGAGGTCTAGACTGATATATTACGAATTTGCCTCAAATATTTCGTTTCAAAAGTCGTAAAAAAAGTAACCCATAAAAGCCAAGTTTTTATTATACTCCCTTCCTTTGTAAAATATAACAACAATTAAAGACGAATTTAAACATATAACATAACACTAAACTTACAGGAATTTAATACATTTCTAAAATGTCAGATGTTTTGAGCTTTGATAAGACACTTCATGCTTTGAAGATTAAATTCTAAAAACATTTTTCAGTCAATTTAGATTTTCGACATTCATAGTGAAGTACCTATTATGTATACCGACGGTGTAATTCAAATTTAGAAAATATTCCGCGACGTTATCGGGCCGCCGTTGCTAATCAAACTTTTCTAATGATTCCAATTTGAAAAAAACAATAAAATTTCTAAAAATCCGATATTGTACTATAATTATTACATTTTTTTAACGAAAATTTGATAGATCTTCTTGATCGTCGCCACGAGTCTACTTGCTAAGTTTCAGCTCGATTGGATCACGGGAAAAGGGTCAAAAAATGATCCAAAGTTTTTTTTGACGGCAAGCCGGCAAGCAAGCAAGCAGACGCCATGAGTTAATATAAAGGGAGTAAAAAAAGGAAATCAATTTGTAATGATCCAGGTAGATAGTGGGGATCCTAATCAAATCGAGCGGACTGTATTTAATGTCGAAATGATGTTAAATTAATATTATAAAGCATTTTATTGTATTTCAATATAAATCGTTCTCCTGGTCACGGTAAGCACTGTGCTGATCCGCGTGATAGATGGGGTCTTCCTAACGTATTAACGATGAATTTTGTATTAATAATTTATTTAAAATGTCGATGCTTACTCGTCGCGAGTTGATATTTAATTTTAGCTATTATATTCAATTAATTTGCCAACTCCTGGCCGCGGCTAACAATGTGATGAATCCTATGGGGTGACCCGTCAAAAATACGTCGTGGTAAATAATATTAAATAATATAAATTTCATTGCAATGAATAAAGTCATTTGCCGTATGATGTTAGTGAAAATAGTTGTATGGCTCGGGTGGCAACGGCTGAGGTCGACAGATACGCTGTAGCTATAAAAGGATCGCGGAATAAAATATTATACCTTCTTGAAATATTATAAATAATGTATTCTATACAATATTAATACTCTGCCTGTGCTAACTATACATTTAACTAAAATATATATTATTAACTGGAAATAATTATTCTGTGAAAATTGCGCTTTTGAATGCAATATTAACTAAAAATATTAACTAAAAATATTTCTAACATCTTGCTGTTGAATATTACCTATAAAGATATTGACTAAAACTTTTGCTTTGAATGGGATATTAACTACTTCTCTCATCAAATATTATTCTGCAGCAAATATTCAATGAAATTATAGGAACTAAAATATTTCTATCATCTTGGGTTCGCACACTATATTGATAATACCTAATGCCCTTCGCATTTACTAAATGTATTACCTAAATAACCACAGCTATACCATCCTGTCCGTCAGGGACGAAACATAAAACACAGTTATATTTCTAAAATTGCTACCTCTTACGCGACAAAAATACCTATTACAGACGGGCTATGAATATGAACTATCTCCGCCCCATAATGGCGCCTGGTACCAATACTAAAACCTTTACTAGAAATAATAAATGCGAATAAATCTCGATAAATATAATATATACTATTCGTAATACGTCGTTGAATTGGCACATGATTCGTCTAATGGATGAAGGACCCCGTTGTGTATCGTAATAACTTCAAATTCTTTTATAGGAGCAGTGTGGAAACAATTGCATAATATTACGTAATAAAATCATCTAACGAACCTAATAATCTATACATTTATGTTACAATAAAATACGTTCACCAGAAGAATTCGTGTATTAGAAATAAAACATTTCCGTTTGGAAACAACCCAATAAAATCAATCGAACGGCATAAAGAGGAGAAATTCACATATTAAATAACACTGAAACTAATAATTTTAAACACTTTATATTAACATATTCTTACCTTGAATGGTGTCGTCTTAGACGTGTATGAACCTGTTCATATTAATTCCTGGGGAAAATAATACATATATTTGCTATCTACGAAATAAGACATTTTTGAAACGAAACTTCTTTATAAATAAGTAGATAAGGTCTCGGGGATGGTTTGTTCGAAAGGATTCTACAACAGCCCGTGAGTTTATATGAAATAATAGTTTCTTTGAATGCTAAATTTTGGTTTTTTAAACCCTCAGCATCTCTGCTGAGAGGGGTTGAGGCTCCGCGCCCGCCTAAACCCGGTGGCCGACTTCCTAAGTGACTAAACGGCCCCCCTTGTTCCTCCGGAACTTACTGCATCCCGAGACTCTATCTCTTCTTTACGAGATGTGATCCCGTGACGCCCCTCTTTTAGGCTTATAATTGAGAAGGCCGTACTCTTTTGGTACGAGTTTCTGATGATGTGTGTTGTCTTGAGGCGCCTTTCTTTTAGGCCGGTGTTTGAAGAATCATGTACTCTTTTGGTACGAATTGATGACGACATTAGCCTCCTTTGCGGGCATAGTCAGCGATGTTACAAATTATTGTGCAATCTCATTATGCCTTTTCAGAGCGGCGTCCCACGATTCTGCATCTTGCAACATTTACTTTGGACAAATGTTAGAGTGTTAGTAACATATTTATAATATCCCAGCTATTCCATATGAGTGAATGATTTTTATATTTATTCTGGCCCTGTCTTTCTTACAGAGGACGAAATAGAAGTTAACGTTTTCTATCAAGGTTTTACAGCATTCAAGCATGGAAATCCTTCCAAAGACATAGGGAACCTTTTTGTTGGTTTAAGTAGTTTGCGCCAGATGAGGTTAGGTGGTCGGTTTATTGACGACCCCGAGCAACAAGGAGGACCCCTCCTTTAAGGGGCCCTGCAGGGGCTTGTGCGGGTTCCACGCCCAAGTGCCGGCAATCATCCACCCCTCAGCCAGCTAGGCTAACACAAACCAGATATCCCCAATCTTTAGTTAGATCTCCCCATTCTGTCCTTTACTCGTCATTCTGAAGCCACTTATTAAGCTGAATATACCGAGGTACTCGATTCATAAAGAGTTAGTTGTAGACCGAGTGTAATGATTGCGCAATACCTACGCAATACAGTAATTATTATAATGCTACTAAGTAATTCATATATAAATCCGTGTATTCAATTTTAGTACAAATAGTATGAAAATCCCCATACTTTAAAATATATTCGTTCGGAAGAATTTCTCGTACGATTTGGATTGATATCTGGTTATGCAATACATAACGCGTCGACAATTATTATGAATCTATTAAGCACTGCTTATAGAGCTCCGTAAAATCAATTGTTAATACAAATGGTATGAAAATCCCCATGCATCAAAATATATTCGTTTGGGAGATATTCCCGTACGAATTGAGCCAAGATCACACAAGAAATCGTGATATTAATTATACATTATTGCTCCGATTTTAAATCTTCCCAAAATAAATACATTTCAATAGTGAAAATAATTAATCGATAGATAATATAAATGTGTTCCTTAGCTGTTACACAGTGGCGGTATGATCCTCTCTGGTACTGATGAATGGTAGATTCCTCCATAAGTCCGGGCAGCAACTCCGTCCGCAAATGCTGTTCTGGAACTCAGGGCTCCGTCGGTAGTCTGTTGGGCAGCGCTCCCGCTCGCAAGTCTGGTCTCGAACTGAAGGCTGAGTATATCGAGTTCGCTCCTTTTATACTCTCGATTGCACCATATCTTCGAAATCCACGCTAGTGCAGTGACTCATCCTATGAGCGATGACCTCACCGCCGGCGCTCGCCATTGGCCGGATTCAGCCATCAGGACGGTCGCCTCCGGCTCAACCCGTCGAAGGCAAAGCGCGCCTGTGATTGGTCCGTTTCGTTAAAATAACAGTAAAGCACCCGCTACACACGAGACTTGCTGTTCCGATTCATAAATAATAAAGGCTTGTTCGCACCTACTCACAAGGTCGAGTCTATTAGGATTGGCAAACGATATTAATTTAACACAGAATTATATCTATGGTATAATAAAGATCTAAGAAATATTACTTGTATAGCTGAATATTCAATATTTTGTTAGCCTCTTGTAATACATAGAATCTTAAGAAGAAATATATCAGGCTTTTACTTTTAAACGATTCAAACCAGAAGAAATATATTTTTGATGTCCATACTTGGCTTTTTTGAATATTATTATTTTAAGATTTTCTAAATTTATTAAATCTATCTCTATGTCGACCATCACAGCTTCCCCCTTATTTAGAGAGAGGAATGATCTATCAGACCAAGCCTATCTGCTAAATAACCCAATAGGATAGTATATCTCGTGATACTTATCAAGAGTTTCTAAAATTCCTTTTAAAATAAATCGTTGTTCTTATCAGTGCCAAATTCTTTTTCAATGGAACCTTCTTTGCCTATTTAAAGCTACTGTAAACCATCTGCCTGTCATTCAAATGAAAAGTGTACAACTAATATAAATATAAGATTTGAAAGCGAAAGGGACTGTATATAATTTTTTCAATTGACTGAAAAGGTTCGATTCTTCATAATCGATTGAATGCCTCAGTAATCTCATTATTGTGTCTGCTAACCACTCAAGTTCCATCCTGTTATCAACACTTAAAAGGGACGCTCCTTCCCCCACTTTGTTATCCTCCTTGCTTCCCTTACAATGGTACACTCCTAGTGTTCACCACCTCGCAACTCTATACTACTTTCCCCAGCATATACCTCCCTTCCCCCAGAATATACTCCCACTAACACTCCCCACATCCCCTTCAATCTATACAAACCAACTCAACCGAGTAAATATTAACTGTATATTTCTCCTATGAAATGCGAGCTACGATAAATCTGAAGTTCCAGAATTATGTTAACCTACGAATTAATGTAAAACCTATTCATATGAACTTAACAACCAGCTTCCTAATATATAGAGCGAACCCCTCGATCTCAATATGTCCTGTACGTGAGTAAACATGATGACGATGATACTTGCTATCCACTCTAAAAAGAAAAGGTGCAGTCCGCCTCCAAATTTTCTAATGACTAGTCGCAAATGGACAAGCCCCTTCAATAACCGTTGGGCGTCGTTTCAACTAACTGTCCAGCTAACCCTCAAAAGAGATGCCCAAAGACGATGCACACTTGTTAAAGAAGTAGAGCTTCAATCATAATCCAGTTGTCAAAAAGGTTTCCAATAACTATTCCTTGCTATGCTACCATGGTGTACCCCGACAAGTGTTCACCATCTTGTAACACAACTCTAATTCCCCCTTCCCCCAAACTATACAACCTCTTCTATCTCTAGCTCATATAGTCCTATTCTAACCGAGCGAATGGTCAACCGCATACTCTACTATGATTGCAAACCGCGACAAAATGAACTCAAGTACCCCACCTGTGTTATGAACCTTATTCATATGCGCAATACATGTCCTTTTATGTAAAACCAGCCAATTGTCCTCAATATTCCACGTATACTGTAATGACTGCCATAATTTATTATTGGTGTAATATGATGAAGAAGAAGAAGAAGAAGAAGAAGCCGCAAAAGTAGTGGATGACAACAGAAGAAGAAGAAAATGAATCCATTGAAAGGCATAAGATAAAGAAGAAAAGTCACAACCGAGTGTAGTAATAGATAAAGACGAAGAAGAAGAAGTCGAAAGTTATAAAATTAGAAGAAGACGCGAATGTAGTAGTAGGTAAAGAACAAAAGAAGATGAAGAAAAGACGTAGAAAAAGAGTCTAAAATTATAAGATAAACAGAAGAAGACGACACATGAATGTAGTTATAGGAAAAGAAGAAGAAGAAGATGAAGAGAAGACGAAGTAAAACAGTTGATAAGTATAAGATAAACGGAAGAAGACGAAATGAATGTAGTTATAGGAAAAGAAGAAGAAGAAGAAGAAAGAAAAGAGAAGAAAGAAGAAGAAAAGAAGAAGAAGAAGAAAATAATGTAGTAATAGGAAAAGAAGAAGAAGAAGAAAGTAGAGAAGTAGTCGTAAGATATACCATAAGACGAAAAGTAGTTGCAACTTATTGTAATAATTGCTATTTATAGAAGAGAAGCATAAACGGTATGTATTCAAAGAAGAAGAAGACTAGAGTGAACATAACCAATAAAAAAAACCTTCGTACCGAAGAAGAAGAAGACGCTATTGAAGTCAATATAAATAAAAGGGGAACGAAAATATATATATAACCGATAGCATATACGAATAACAAGAAGACGAAGAAGAAGAAGTGGAAGAAAAGGGTAGGAACAACCTCTTCGATAATTGTAGAACGTAAGAGTATATATAACTATTATCCGTCTCAATTAACTTTCCAGCCAACCCTCAAGAGTGATATCTAAAGACGACGCATGTTTGTAGAAGAAGTGGATCCAGATGTCTAGAAAAGTTTCCCATAGCTATTCCCTACTAACCTGTCTTCCCCCAAATTGTTAAGCGTTTGTCAAATAATCAGGCGCGACTCCTCCGTATAACTGTAATATTATTCCTCCCAAAACTTATTGAAAACCTAAAACAACTTCTACTTATATGTATTCATCCCCATATTTCCCCCCGCTGATGAAAGAATCTCAAGTATATTCAACATTATAAAATTTTAAAGTTTTCCTTTAACAACGCGAACATGTTTAACGAAGTACACTGTTACAAATCAGAAGAGGTAAACCCTAATATCTGTACTAGCTGTAGTAGTCATCACCAACACTGATATCCACAGAAGATGTATGTGTGTAACTGAATCAAGAATTCCTAACGTATAATTCGGTTTGCTATACGACTGGAATCTATTCAAGATCCAAACGACTAATCTTCCTACCCTAATCTAAAAGTAATGGTCACGACGACGCATGAAGGTGAATGAAGCTAATGATTTCGTTATGCTACTACTATTTAATCTACTAAAAATCTATTTTCAAAATTTTTTTTTTTTTCAAAATGTTCCAGAAGAATTCAAAAGCTCTCCTGAAAAATTGCTTTTTTATTTTATTTTATCACTATTCAACAGGATTTCTACATACACCCAATGTATAGTAAAAACAATAAATGCTTAATCAATCATAGCGTTACGACTTCTCAAAACTTGAAGAAACTCACATATCGTTAATTCCGGATTTACTTTTGTATTATTTCCAAGAAGATTGCGCCCAAAACCAAAACAACCCCAATATAGATACGTACGAAATTTGAAGTAGTGAGATGTAAACATTTAACAATTATCAACCCTGTATGTGAACCTTATGATCATTAAAGAAGCCAACTGTCCGTCTACCATATCTCATCTCTGTAGTCAAATAAGCTGATGTTTATTTCTATTCTGCCTATAAATACGCTATATCAACGTATATTATAATATAATATTTATTAATGAAGATAAAACAATTTCAATTAACGTTGCAATGAAGCGAAACAAAGGAATATATATAAAAAAAAACAAGTCCAATTTTTAATTATTCGTTACTAAGAGAATATATATATTGCGCTCTCTATTACCGCTTCCTATAGACTAATACTAGCGAAGGCTCAAAACTTTCTCTGATTTCCGCTAGATGGCGGTAGTATGACCATTTTAATTCATATGCCAGGCCGTCTTGTAAATAAAAATGGAAGCAATTTTATTCTTGTAATTCAAATCAAAATAATTTTTAGATCAAAACAAGAAACTCAAATAATTATTTCGTGCAACAATACGCGTCTGTGTTTATATTACGAACAAGTCTATCAATCCTGCATACAACAAAGAAATTATAATTAGTTTGAATAACCAGAACCGTATATAACTGTGTATAACAATTAAGAACACATTTAGATAATTAGAATAATTAAGAACCATAATAAATCAATGAAGGAAATTATTATTTTTTTTCAATTAATTCAGCAACATTGTAGATTGACATTTTATTTTTTTAGGACAATTTGTATATAACACCTTGACGATAAAAAGGTATCTCCGAAACATGCACGTGAAAGTTATCAAATAATATAAGTAGATTTGTAAGAATACTATAATCAATTAATTTTTTGTGTAATTATTATCTGTAAAAATTTAGCTGAATTTAAAGATCTTTTTTTTTTTTCAAATATAGAAACCCTTTTTAATATCCATAAGACAAATATATAACAAGTGTGGATTTATTTAATTTACATTAACCTTAATTTAATTAAAATTAATTTATATTAATTTTTAATTATGAAACCAGACGGATAATTATTAAAATATTTTTCGCATTTGTATCATAAAAGTACATAACCGAAAGAGAAAAGTAAATATTATAAAACATCGGATTTATAATTTTTTTTATAAAATAAAATATATATCAAATGTTCTTTTCTTTTAGATTCATATATTCTCGTGTTTATATTTTCAACTAAATTGTTATCCGGTTTTTATATTTATTTTTACTTTTATATTTTCTGCTATTATTATTAATTACTATTGCATAACTCGTAAGCGAAAATATTTGCCACTGAACAGATTTTATCTAGCGTGGGTTAATTATTAGTTTATATTAATATAAGAGATTAAATTAAAACCGAATTTTAAGCTATCATAAACCCTCCGTGGCGCGCGCTGAAATCTGTCGCGGTGATCTGCCCGTAATACAGGTGTATATTTTTGCATTTCGGGCGCCGTGCGAATCCGTTCGGCGTAGCTAACTGTCTTTTCGTACTAGCCCGAGCGCGAAGGTCGAACTTGTTAAACCTTAAACCCTCAAACGTCTCGGGTCTCTGCCGCATCTTCCACGCTTGTGCCGAAACGTGTCCGCTCGCGTTATATAGGGAAACCGTCGCCGGTCTTTCCAACACGCAGCGCTCGCAAACCCGGCGGCTTTGGCCGTGTTCGGTGGTATATTTGCGAAACACAAACACAAACGCAATAATTAAAACCTTTCAAATGTGATTCGTTTGAATCTCAACTACATATTTGTTATACTGCGATTCGCAAATCCCGACGGCCTAGGCCGTGACAGTGGCATACTTGCGAGAAAACAAATGCAATAATTAAAACCTTTCAAACGTGAATCGTGTGAATCTTAACTACATATTTGTTATACTGCGATCCGCAAATCCCGATGGTCTTTTTTAGATTGTGACGGTGGCATACTTGTGAGATCGCATTCAAATATATTCTCTTCATACAATTAATAAAAATATTTTTCAAATGTGAATCGTTTGAATTCAAACCACATAAAATGAATGAGATATGAAATAAATCACATATTCTATAAAATGGAGCAATACTTTTACAAAGAAACAGGCATTCCAAAATCGAACTAATATATCACAAGGACCAAAATTACTACAATAATTTTCGTTCACAAAATATTAAATAATAAAAATGCCAACTATCTATATGACAAACAACCTAAAGAAATTTCTAATACCTAGTATCACGTTTGTCTACAAATCTCAGTACGTGGTTCACATAAATGCTCAATCTTTTTTCTTTGATGTCACGGACCGTGGTCCGCAATTGTTTAAATAAAACCGCTTTTATAATCAAATATTTTCTTTCATTTATAATATTAACTAAACCAAAAATGATTTTATTACTATGCAAATGAGTCCAACGAATACGCTCCTGTCTGGTCACCGGCACCACTGTAATGATCCTGGTAGATAGATGGGCATCCTAATCAAATCGAGCGGACTGTATTTAATGTCGAAATGATGTTCAATTAATATTATAAAGCATTTTATTGTATTTCAATATAAATCGTTCTCCTGGTCACGGTAAGCACTGTGATGATCCATAGATAGTAGGGCATCGGGGCCTTGATACATTTAATAATAATTTAGTATAGCTCCTGGTCCGGCACCAGAGTTAGGCATCCCATGGGGTGTGTGTTGAATATATAAGGCGAAGCAAATCTATAATACAAATCATTCCATTGCAAATCAATGTAAATCATATTCTTTTCACGGCTAACGATGTAAGATGACCCTAATGTGGGTCCTACTAAATAATGAAGGTTAGTAAGTAGCAAACCGTCGCGTTCAAAATACAATATATTGGATTATCAAATATTTCATTATTCTTATATGTGAGCGCGCGACGCTCTGCATAACGACTGCAAATTGCGTTGTAACTACATAATGATCGTGAGATAAATTATATTCTTCTATGAAATATTAAAAATAATGTATTCTATACAATATTAATACTCTGCCTGTGCTAACTATACATTTAACTAAAATATATATTATTAACTGGAAATAATTATTCTGTGAAAATTGCGCTTTTGAATGCAAAATTAACTAAAAATATTAACTAAAATATTTCTAACATCTTGGGTTCGCATACTATATTGAAAATACCTAATGCCCTTTGCATTTACTAAGTATATTACCTAAATAGCCACAGCTATACCATCCTGTCCGTCAGGGACTAAACATAAAACATAGTTATATTTCTAAAAGTGCTACCTCTTACGCGACAAAAATACCTATTGCAGTCGGGCTATGAATATGAACTATTTCCGCCTCATAATGGCGCCTGGAACCAATACTAAAAACCTCACTAGGAATAATAAATGCGACTAAATCTCGATAAATACAATATATACTATTCGTAATACGTCGTTGAATTGGCACATGAATCGTCTAATGGATGAAGGACCCCGTTGTGTATCGTAATAACTTCAAATTCTTTTATAGGAGCAGTGTGGAAACAATTGCATAATATTACGTAATAAAAACATCTAACGAACCTAATAATCTATACATTTATGTTACAATAAAATACGTTCACCAGAAGAATTCGTGTATTAGAAATAAAACATTTTCGATTTGAGACAAACCAGTAAAATCGTTCGAACGGCGCAAAGGGAAAAATTCACACATATTAAATAACACTGAAATTAATAATTATAAACACTTTGTATTAGCAAATTCTTACCTTGAATGGTTTCGTTCTAGACGTGCATGAACCTGTTCATATTAATTCCGTGAGAAAATAATACATATATTTGCTATTTACGAAATACGATATTTTTGAAGCGAAACTTCTTTATAAATAAGTAGATAAGGTCTCGAGGATGGTTTGTTCGAAAGGATTCTACAACAACCCGTGAGTTTATATGAAATAATAGTTTCTTTGAATGCTAAGTTTTGGTTTTTTAAACCCTCAGCATCTCTGCTGAGAGGGGTAGAGGCCCCGCGCCCGCCTAAACCCGGTGGCCGACTTCCTAAGTGACTAAACGGCCCCCCTTGTTCCTCCGGAACTTACTGCATCCCGAGACTCTATCTCTTCTTTACGAGATGTGATCCTGTGACGCCTCTCTTTTAGGCTTATAATTGAGAAGGCCGTACTCTTTTGGTACGAGTTTCTGATGATGTGTGTTGTCTTGAGGCGCCTTTCTTTTAGGCCGGTGTTTGAAGAATCATGTACTCTTTTGGTACGAATTGATGACGACATTAGCCTCCTTTGCGGGCATAGTCAGCGATGTTACAAATTATTGTGCAATCTCATTATGCCTTTTCAGAGCGGCGTCCCACGATTCTGCATCTTGCAACATTTACTTTGGACAAATGTTAGAGTGTTAGTAACATATTTATAATATCCCAGCTATTCCATATGAGTGAATGATTTTTATATTTATTCTGGCCCTGTCTTTCTTACAGAGGACGAAATAGAAGTTAACGTTTTCTATCAAGGTTTTACAGCATTCAAGCATGGAAATCCTTCCAAAGACATAGGGAACCTTTTTGTTGGTTTAAGTAGTTTGCGCCAGATGAGGTTAGGTGGTCGGTTTATTGACGACCCCGAGCAACAAGGAGGACCCCGCCTTTAAGGGGCCCTGCAGGGGCTTGTGCGGGTTCCACGCCCAAGTGCCGGCAATCATCCACCCCTCAGCCAGCTAGGCTAACATAAACCAGATATCCCCAATCTTTAGTTAGATCTCCCCATTCTGTCCTTTACTCGTCATTCTGAAGCCACTTATTAAGCTGAATATACCGAGGTACTCGATTCATAAAGAGTTAGTTGTAGACCGAGTGTAATGATTGCGCAATACCTACGCAATACAGTAATTATTATAATGCTACTAAGTAATTCATATATAAATCCGTGTATTCAATTTTAGTACAAATAGTATGAAAATCCCCATACTTTAAAATATATTCGTTCGGAAGAATTTCTCGTACGATTTGGATTGATATCTGGTTATGCAATACATAACGCGTCGACAATATTATGAATCTATTACGCACTGCTTATAGAGCTCCGTAAAATCAATTGTTAATACAAATGGTATGAAAATCCCCAAGCATCAAAATATATTCGTTTGGGAGATATTCCCGTACGAATTGAGCCAAGATCACACAAGAAATCGTGATATTAATTATACATTATTGCTCCGATTTTAAATCTTCCCAAAATAAATACATTTCAATAGTGAAAATAATTAATCGATAGATAATATAAATGTGTTCCTTAGCTGTTACACAGTGGCGGTATGATCCTCTCTGGTACTGATGAATGGTAGATTCCTCCATACGTCCGGGCAGCAACTCCGTCCGCAAATGCTGTTCTGGAACTCAGGGCTCCGTCGGTAGTCTGTTGGGCAGCGCTCCCGCTCGCAAGTCTGGTCTCGAACTGAAGGGGGGCTGAGTATATCGTGTTCGCTCCTTTTATACTCTCGATTGCACCATATCTTCGAAATCCACGCTAGTGCAGTGACTCATCCTATGAGCGATGACCTCACCGCCGGCGCTCGCCATTGGCCGGATTCAGCCATCAGGACGGTCGCCTCCGGCTCAACCCGTCGAAGGCAAAGCGCGCCTGTGATTGGTCCGTTTCGTTAAAATAATAGTTAAGCACCCGCTACACGCGAGACTTACTGTTCTGATTCATAAATAATAAAGGCTCGTTCGCACCTACTCACAAGGTCGAGTCTATTAGGATTGGCAAACGATATTAATTTAACACAGAATTATATCTATGGTATAATAAAGATCTAAGAAATATTACTTGTATAGCTGAATATTCAATATTTTGTTAGCCTCTTGTAATACATAGAATCTTAAGAAGAAATATATCAGGCTTTTACTTTTAAACGATTCAAACCAGAAGAAATATATTTTTGATGTCCATACTTGGCTTTTTTGAATATTATTATTTTAAGATTTTCTAAATTTATTAAATCTATCTCTATGTCGACCATCACAAACTTTCGCTTCATCTACATTCATACATCTTCGCATGCCAGCTCGACGGTTGTTCAGGCTTCTAACAGGACCATCTTCCAGTATCTGGTTAATCTGGTCATGCCACGTCTTCCGCGGTCGCCCTCTCTTTCTGGCGCTGTATTGCCGTATAACACTTGCATTATATATCTTTCTTACTATTCTTTCCTCATTCATTCGCAATGTTGAGCAATGTACACACGAGAATTATAATTATCATAACATGCCTGTCTAGCAAGACAGGCTTCTAGCGAGAAGGCTCTGTATTGAGACAGGCAAAGTCGAATATAATGTGTGGATATTAAACATATGGAGAAGCACTGCAATTATCGGAGCAGTGAAAGTGATGTGGCGATGAAAGATAGCAGTATATTTACAGTGACTGATGATGATCACATTAATATCATATTTGATTTATGGAGTGAAATTAAAATATTAAAGGAAAGTGTCATGATTAAGGATGAGAATGGATTTTTAATTGGGTAATTGTTTTATAGCATCTTAAGCGACATATATCAAATAACTAAATTAGGAGATCAAATTTAAAAAAAAACTAAAAAAATATTTCCTGTATAAGTAAGGTAGGTTACAAATTGGTGTATTCACTCTGTTTATACATTAAAAAATGTATGTATTTACTACGTAAGCATTATTTTGAGATAAAAAAAAACTAACCCATAAAAACCACGTTTTTATTATACTCCCTTTCTCATTTGTATTGTTTCCAATTTGATATAGATACTATCAACATATTCCTCTTGTTCTAAGTTCATGTGGGAAATCTATTCAATGCAGGTATATTATTATCCTTAAAACTTATAGAATATTGAAAACGTAATAATTGGTATAAGGGGGCACGGCGTCGGCGAAACCGTCTGATCGGACCCATGGCTCGAGTCAGACTAGTTGGAACAGGTTTCGCGCCTTCTCCACGCGTCGGACTCCTTTCTCATTTGTATGATTTTCAATTTGAAAAGACTGTTAAAATTTCGAAAAATCCATAATTATGCTGTAATAATTTTAAAAATTTAAACCAAAATTTGTTACATTATTATTATTATCGTCACGAGTCTGCCTGCAAAGTTTCAGCTCGATTGGATTACGGTAAAAGGGTTAAAAATCGATCCAAAGTTTTTTCGGCAGAAAAACAGTTAAAAGAAAGGGAGTATTTATGAAATATATACAAGCAACAATGTGCTAGCCAGTGAGTGTTTAAATAGCCAAATAGTTTTTTTTTTAATAAATTTGAGCACACTCAAATAGAAGCGAGTAATTATAAATTTACAATTGACGTAAATCAAGGTGGTGAGGGAAAAGGCTACGTTCAAGATAATTCTACGTTACCTATATACAAACTTTAACAAAAGATTATCAATATAATTTATATATTTATCTCGCCAGCTGATTAAATCAAGCAATTAAAAACTATTATTATTTTCAATAAGCGTTCGTTTTTGCTTATCTGCTTTACAAATAACACTTCAACTTTTTACGAATGAGCCAAAGAAATCCACCAGTGAAAGAAAGAATCTAAGCTGGTTTAAACTTTCAGTGAATTACCGGAGCAATACTCCAATCCGCGCTTAAGTCCGCTCAAATAGTTTTCTGATCTAACAAAGGCTTAAACAATCTCCATTTTACGGTGAAATGAGCCAACGTTACTCGTGATGCGTTCCTATCGACCGACCTGTGGAGCAGGCGGAGGATAAGCCGGAGGAAAATAGAGGAAAAGGAGGGAGGAGGAACGGTCCATGGAGAAAAAAGGCATCACGCGACTTTCTCAAATACAGCGCTTGTCAAATGAAAAAATGCGGGTAATATTATGGCCCGTATCCACGGATGAGATTTTCGACCCGAGATTAACTCCCAGACATGGATTACTCTCCATGAAGTTTTTTTGCCGAACTGTTTTTCTACCGAAAAATCTTTGGATCGATTTTTAACCCTTTTACCGTAATCCAATCGAGCTGAAACTTTGCAGGCAGACTCGTGACGATAATA
>JADDOH010002364.1:0-30153 GCA_016648135.1 Agrypnia vestita
TTTTTTCCTCAATTGTTTTTTTCTTTGCGTCACTCAATTTACAAAATGAAAAACTTGAAATATCGCGTTATTTAGGAGTACGAGTTCCACCGTGGCACCAGTGCTGCAGAAACGGCTCGAAGGATTAATGATGTGTATGGCGACGGTGCCGCAAAAGAAAACACAGTGCGTTTTTGGTTCCAACGTTTTCGTTCTGGAAATTTCGACCTGCAGAACAAGCCCCGTGGACGGCCGGAGACCAAAGTTGATAATGAAGAATTGAAGGCTATTGTGGAAGCGGATCCATCGCAAACCACATCCGAGTTAGCTGCAGGCTGCGGTGTTAGTGATAAAACTGTTTTAATCCACTTGAAGCAAATTGGTAAGGTGAAAAAGCTTGAAAGGTAGGTACCTCACGAATTGAGTGAAGCAAATCAGCAAACGCGCGTTGACTGCTGCGTTGCATTACTCAACCGGCACAATAATGAAGGGATTTTAAATCGAATCATTACCTGTGATGAAAAGTGGATCCTGTATGTCTATTGTCAGCAACTGCAAACCATGATGGAAAAGCTAGCTGCTAAACAACTGAGGCTGGTTAATCGCTCTAGGCCACTGCTGCTTCATGATAACGCTAGACCACACACTGCACAACGGACGGCTACCAAATTAGAGGAGCTTCAATTGGAATGTCTAAGATATCCACAGTACTCTCCGGACCTTGCCCCAACAGATTACCATTTTTTTCGAAATTTGGATAACTTCTTGCAAAGGAAAAAATTCAACTCCGATGGGGGCAGTCCAAACCGCCTTCAAAGATTTTATTGATTCCCGTCCGAATGGTTTTTTTAGTAAAGGATCGATGAACTACCTATGAGATGGCAAAAGTGCATAGATAGCAATGGTACATACTTTGATTAAATAAATATATTATAATAAAAAAAAAATCGGCTTTATGTTCCTCCCATACTAAACGCCAATTTCATATGTAAGGACCTAATATTTAACAGAGGTCCGAAAAACGATCCCTGGAAACTTTAATAAGCTTAATATTCCTCATCGGCTTCCTCGGGGCTTTGAGTTTGCAGTCCCTCAGGGTAGGCTATACATGCAATCCGTGCCTGCGGTCCGTGTGAAGCTCATCTTCCTCTTTGGCGAGAGACTCTCTTGGAGAACAAACCACGATATGACCACGACACGCCGGCGACTTGTTCAAAAGTAATATCTTCAAGGGAAACTCTCTTTAAAGAACATGGATACGATGTCTAGTTGTGCCTCTTTACCTCATGTATGTGCATTTCTTTAATATTTAATTTTCCCGCACTGTAAGAGCTGTCATTAAAGAATTTTGGCGATGTCGATAACAGTGTACTTTGTTGTCATGACAGCAGTGATTAAGTTGTCAAATTAATATTTGACGTATTAACAATGATATAAGAAACTGTGGATACGTTACAAGCGTGAAATATTGGAAACTCAAAAGAAAGGTAATTGCCTTACTTGCATTCGTTATCGAACGGACCTTCTTTGTGATCGGGCGCGACGCTACGCGGAAAAAGGAACAGAGTATCGTACACTATTGTAAGAATGAGTATGTGTTTTTTAATGCAATATTTGCTACATATGAAAGCCGGCTAGTATGGGAATAACGTGTCTATATTATAATACGTCAATGCATATTAAAGAATACAATTTTAATGTCGCTTTTTTATTAACAAAGCAACACAAGGTTTATTTTTTTTAATTTTGTCAATCTTTCCGAAATTTGAAAGAAACAAACTCATATTATACATTTATTAATACAGTACCAACCTCTCTGAAAAAGAATTGGCAACATCTGACGGCCAATTTTATCACCGCGCGCGCTCATTGGTCAAATGAAGTAGCGCGCGCATCCCCCGGCTTATTGTTTCCTGTTATAAATGTCTGTCTATTTTCACGAAATCACTCCCACAGATTGCAGGAAAGCGAGGGGAAAGATGTTACACATCAAAAACACGCTTTACATAAATACTAAACGTGGCAGCGTATTGTAGTCGTTTTAAGTTGAAAATTTAAATCCCTATTACAGGAGAGGTTGATGCTTTTAAAGGAATCGTTTCTTTACTATTTCCGTCTTGATTCTATCTCCGTGGAGTATTCTCACTGATCGTTCGCCCGGAAACATACGTACGTGAATATAGAAATTTGAATATTTCTGAACATTTTCGTTTCCAATATTGCGTAATATGGTCGATATATTCTTGTTTTGCCCGATTTACATACGTTTTGTGTCCTAAAAATATTCTTTCCCACTTCTTTTATCTTCTGCGTAGCAAATATTTTGTGATATTTCACTATTTATTCATCGACACCTCTTTAGTAGTGCGTTATAAGCGTCGTTACCAACACATGTGACAATTGACTGCAAAATAGTGTTTTTCGTCAATAATGTCACCTGTAGTGGCTACGGGAGCAAATGAAAAACTAGAAATTAATTACCGATTTATTACAGAATGTTAGTTAACTTAATAAAAACCACTACCAGATTTAAGGTCTACCGGTTTCGAGACGTACCCGTCTCTTCGTCAGGACCAACACTACACATGTTCGTCGCTAGACTTATGCTTAGATATCAAAAAACTACGACAAAAGTGAGCAGGATAATAATAAATGCAAGAAAGTAATTGATTACCGATAAAAAATATGTTATACTTATTAAAAGTAATTATAATATAATTATAAAAAGTAGTATTTAATTTAATTTTTTCCTCAAAATTTTTCTTCTCTTATCTTTCTTTTATATGTCTTTCTTCTTACATATTTTCTGTAAATTTTATCTGAAATAAGAAAAGAGACAATAAAAAATGAGCAAAAAATATATAACATAAAGATATGTGAGCAATACATCTGCAATGT
This sequence comes from Agrypnia vestita, assembly GCA_016648135.1. NCBI lineage: Eukaryota > Metazoa > Arthropoda > Insecta > Trichoptera > Phryganeidae > Agrypnia > Agrypnia vestita. The sequence goes on from JADDOH010002364.1 coordinate 2,878, forward strand.
GCATATATATATATATACGAGGTATCAACAAAAGAGCGAAGCGATATTTAAAAAAAGATTTATGAAGTGTATATCCAAGAGTTTTAAAATCATAAATTGATGAATTGAAGACATCCAAGTCGCAGAATATAGTATTTAACAATCGTACTTATGTCTAGAAGTATGTATTTGCACCGTGTTTGTAGTTATAAGTAAAGTTAAGTAAAGGCTAAGTACTCTACATTCCCTATCTACAAATGCTCGAATGTTTAGCAAAGCCACATTTCCTCTGCTACCCAGCAAAACCGGCAAAAGTGATATGTTTTTATGTTTGTTGTTTGGTAGTGAGGAAGATATTAAAGTTGACTATAGTTTATTAACCGAGAAGCAAACAGTATTCCGTGAATTAATGAAGTGTACTTATACCTTGTTAAAAATGTTTTTTGATTTTTATACTTCAACATGTTTTTGTCATCGTAATAAGCTTTTTTATTATTAAAATTTTTTAAATTTATTCTATTTTATATTTAATTGAGCTTTTACATAATCATCATCGTCACTCTTGGCACTAGCACCCCTGGTGGGTCTTGGCCTTCTCAAGAGTATTCCTCTACTCATCTCGGTTTACTGCCAGCTCTCTCCAGTTCCGAAGCTCTAAGGCAGAAATGTCGTTGAGGACGTTGTCACCCTATCATAATTTTGGCCTTCCTAAGCTCCTTCGCCTTATTGGCCTTGAGTTCAGCAGGGATATTCTCTGCTGAACTCAAGGCCATGGTCGGATATTCTCTCCACGTGAACCAGCCACCGAAGTCTTCCCAGATTTATAAATTTTGCGACGTTTAGCTCCTTAAACAGAGTATAGAGCTCATTGCTGTAACGTCTAAGTCAAATTTTCCTTTCAAAAACGTTCAGTGCTCGCTCATTCCTCTTAGTTAGTGTCCATATCTCAGCTGCGTATGTGAGCACTGGTCTAGTAAGCGTTTTGTGTCCTAATATCTTGGTGTCTCTGGACAGCAGTTTCAGTTCAATAAACAACAGCAATTTGCGCTCACTGTGCGCTCTGCAGTATTATTTTTGTTTGTTATCACTTCAAAACCCTGGCCAGCCATTGTAGTAAATATAATTAAACTTTTGACCATTACGAAATTCCATGCCAGTTGAAGTTGACGCGACAGTCAGTTCAAATTTTAAGCCTTTTGTAAATAGACGTATCGCTCTGTTTACAAGTTCGACGAAACCGCTAGAAACAAGTTATTCGCGTATGTGACTTTAGCCAGCGACAACTATAAAAGTGCACTGGATCATAATCTCATCATAAATTGACTGAAGAATCCAACGAAATGGTTCCATGGTGATTGGTGTTGCGCGTGCAAGTAATGGACTGTATGTAGCCTTCACACTGTATTGAACTTACGTCCAAGAATGTGGAATTTTCGGAACCAAAGTTGAGATCATATTGAAGAGGAAATGTAATTTTGAAATATACTCACGGTATCTGACCATTTATTCATACTGATATTATTTATAAGAATAATCATTGCAGATGACAGTAACATAAAGACTACCAAAGAAAAAGAAAAACACCTCACAAAATTGTACGATGTGTAAAGGTATAAAAATCTTCGATAGCCTGCCAAAGGAAATTCAAAACATGGAGAATATAAGGAGGTTTAAACTGAAGTGCAAAAATTATATTATAAAAACTTTTTAATGATTAGATGGAATGCAACATGTCCAAGCGAAATCATGTATTAGCCCACACAACATTATGTGCGGAACTAAATTATTAAGATAAATGAATAAATAATAAATAATTTGATGAGGTACAGATTAATGAATTTAATAAAACTGAAGTCGAATTCTAGGTTGCTAATTGTAACGGATCCGAGTGAAGTCGTCACCCGGATCCGATTTGATTAAATGAGAGTGACAGAAGGCATGAAAGAACGAGAGCGAATGATATAAAGTAAGAGGCGCGATTTTTCGGGCTCTGTTTTTATCAAGCCACCGCGACGTGAACAGTACTCCTATTGTATTAAAACCGAACTATTGTCATCTGTAATAATTGTAAACCAATAAATATCTGGGAGCCACGACAACGAATTTCGCTGCAATTCCAAACATCGAGGTTCTTATCCACACACAGGGTAGAGAACATTGCACTAATGATGCCGCGAGAGGACTGCTATCCACGCCACAATTTGGAAGGTCATTGAGATGCTGCAAATAAAAAAAATCGCAAAAACCTTCGGTAACCGAACAGTACTTGGAGAATAGTTTTTTCAAACACTTAAAGCGGTTTTATTTCATTTGCTTGAGATGTTTACTGGAATCTGTGGATGACTGTCCTGTGTCTGGAAAAGTGTAATAAATCTCTATTTCCAGATTGTTTGCAATCCGCTTCAGAAGCCGCTCCTGAGACGTTTCTAATCCCGGGAAGCATCTTTCGAGGGGAAGATTCATCCGTCTCATATTCTCGTACTTGGAAAATTTGCTTTTCTGTAAGAATTCAATATTCACCGAGGACAACGTTCAGCCGTATTGTGCGGTTCGGATGTGTTTGAAATTTTGCATGTTTTTAAATTAATTATTTGTAACGTCTGTTAGATAAACATCACGTAAGAATACAGTTGGCTTTATACGCACGTTATTTAATATATGCTTTACTACTTTTAGTGATACGAAAGAGAAGCCTATATTTGGCAAAAAATGAACAAAGGTACAATGAATGTTGTGGAATTGCGTTCGCTTAGGCGCACGTGGAGAAAATTTTTATACAATAGACTGAGAGTGAGGAACGAATAAATTATTTTATTTTATTTAGAAAACATGGAGTTAGACCAGAAAAAAATCTGAAAAAAATACATTTACATGAAAAATTATACTATTTGCATGTTTTTGCTGAACTATTGTTAAATATTTGCTGTAAGTCGTATAAAATCACAAAATAAAAAAAGAGTTTAAGAAAGGGAAAGGAAAAGTGGAGATTAATGAAAATAGGCAGGGAATAAAATCTGCGAATTAAAAAAAAAGAAGCGTATAGGAAAGAAGTCCAAGGTTAAAGAATTGATATTATTAATATTTTAAATATTTAATGCATTAACCTTGTGGTTAGACATTATAACAGAGTGTTAGTTAAATTAGTATAAACCACTACCAGATTTTAGGTCTACCGGTTTCGAGACGTACCCGTCTCTTCGTCAGGATCAACACCACACTACTATGTTGTCATGCTTGTCTTTGACAAGATTAACACGCATGTGATAAATATTAGTGAAAGGTTAATAATACTATGGTTGTAGTGAATAGTGTTGTGAACAGAGTAGTGTAGTGTTGGTCCTGACGAAGAGACGGGTACGTCTCGAAACTGCTAGACCTAAAACATGGTGGTGGTTTATAATCTATTGAAGTATTGAGTTTAGATTTACATATTGAAACTGAAGATATTGATAATAGAATAAAGAAAGATCGTTAAAATGGTTTGGTCATCCGGAATCTGCGAGGAAAGGATGGTACAGAAAACATACGAGGCTAGTGTTGAAGGCAGCAAGAACATAAGGCGTCCGCGAAAGACCTGTCATGTTCAATATAGTGATGGACGGCCCCGTTGAAAGCGGACAAGGTAAAATAAATATACCAGGAAATAAGAGTGTGGTTGTGAGTTTGAAGGTCATTTATGGTGTGGTTATAGGTTGAATGTAATTTTGAGTTTGCGATATATTCAGCAATTGTACCCTGAAGGATTTCAATATTAATTTAATTACTTATTATCAATTTATAGTAAAAGTGTATTGTGTAATTATTAATTATGTCGTATTCAAAACGTTAATTGTAATTTTCAAAAAGTTCACAAAATGTTCTTACTTTGTACTTGTGATTATTTTCGTGTGTGTAGAAATGTTGCTATTAAAATATGTATTGTTATTATTATTATTATATATTATTAATTAAATAAATAAATAAATTATATATCCTCCCTGCCTACCCTTGCGGAGAAATTTGCGAGAAGTTTATTTCGAACGAAGGTATATTTGTTTACTTCGTGGATTAAGAACAAACTAATTATCCTAGGACCAAGTTTCCATTTAGTATTATTAACTTGAAGAAGGTATTTAAGGATATGAACTCCAAAGTTCGAGGGTTAGAACTTTAAGCGCATACATAAATATATAGACACTTCAAAACTAGACAATCGTCTAGATAAATTTATCAACAATGGTAGATGTTATTATTTTGGATAACTTTCTTACAATAAATGAATTAGATAATGCATAATTTTAAAAAATCAATACAAAAAGTCATGGCCTGCAATTTGCAAAGTAAAAAAAAAAGAATTTTTTAATGTTTAAAAAGTAATAAAATATTCAAATATGCATTGATTAGGTGAAAAACAAACTTTTTTTTATCTCTACGTGAGTTTAATAATATTTATTTTATTTTGCTATCGAGTTTCGAGAATATCAGAACAAATTATATATGTATTAGAAAAACAATAATAGTTAATATAATTAATAAGAATGCACTTTGTTTTCACTACTAATTTGTTGAAAATATCAACACGTTTTGGGGCCAATGGTCCATTCATCAGGATATAACGCATACTAAAAATAAAAAATAAAAAATTGAAGTATATGCAATAATAAAATAAAAATTAATGTATCTGAGATGAATAAATAATTAAGTAATAATATTAACACAAATTTAAAAGATGGCTATTTGTAACAAGGAAAAAATTATTTATAATATTCAATTTACTATTAACACTTTTTATTATTTCCAAAATTTCTGTAATTTATACAAGTATAATCCTGCATAATTTAAATTTAAAATTTATAAACCTTTATTCTAAAAGGTGATTAGAAAATTCGGATTATTAATTGCTACCCAAACACCTAAGGTGTTTACTAACTCGTTAATCAAAATTTCTACACTTTTTTCCAAAATAAAAATAATTACTATGTACTTATATATAAACCCCCGATTTTTTTACAATCATGCTTATCTTTAAAATTTAATAAATAATATATTTTTAAATTTAATTTTATTAGTTGTTTAAAATAATAAATATTAATTAGTCCGTTGATGAGACATTTTGATACTCTCGAAACTCGAGTAATAAGGTATACAATAATAATAAAACTAACATAGATATGAGAAAGACTATGATTTTCACCCAATTTAATAATCATCGTAAATAATCTCTACAACGATAAAGCCAAATCTACCAATAATATAAATATGCTTATCTTCAATATTTATTTTATACAGTTACTGACCTTCCTCAACAATAACGATAAGTTGTATCGAAGATTCTGATAAAATAAATTGATAGATTAAACCTGGCAGTACATGGTTGGCATTACTCATAGGATTTACGGATTCATCGCAAAATGTGCAATTGAAAGCTATTTAAAAATGCATTTGTAGATGTATCATTTATTTGTGAGTAGCTTGTTGGTATAGTAGTCATGACGCTCGCCATGTGATCTGGTGGTCGGTGATTCGAGCTATATTCCAGGACACCAGTAAGTTAGTCCTATTTTCATAGCACAAGCGTTTAGCTTATTTTGTAATTGGTAAGAATATTGATGCGACACGTATTTCGTGTTCGCTATATTTAAAATTTCGTCTATATTTAAAAAAATACTACACATAAAGTTCAGACTTTTAGTTAAATGGTTAACAATGTGTTAAAGGTGATGCAGTTTTCCGAAGGTTGTAGTTCTTGTTTCGTTTCCTGGTGATTAACTAAATTTATTCGGTCAAAACGACCAAATCGTCCAAGAGTCCGTTTTTAATAATATTTCCCTCAGTAAACAGATTTATTTATCAATTACAAAAAGTCGTAAAGAAAAATTAAATCAACAAAATAATATTTAAGTTGCGAATCAACGGACCTCCACTCGGGAATGCTTGTCTACACAAGCGGCTGAGTGGCTGCATTTCCACCGCATTCAGTCTGCTTTCATTCCTTCTTTACCAATTCCAGGTTTCACTTCCATACATCAGGGTTGGCACTAGAACGCCATTATGTACAGCTAGTCTTGCTTTCTTTGACAGATTCGTATTGGCCAACAATTTTTTCTCACAGTTTCTCAAGTTTCTAAAGTTTCTTTAGAAGATTTATAATACAATAACTGTCTCAAATGTCACCATTAATACAATCTCCTTAAAAAACGTCAAAAATCACTATAAAATAAGATGTTTAGCTTATTTAATTTATTTATTTATCTTAATTATTTAGTTCCGCACATAATGTTGCGTGGGCTAATACATAATTCCACTTAAACATATTGCATTCAATCTAATCATTTAAAAGATTTTACAATAAAATTTTTGTTTAAACCATGTTCACAATGTTTTGAATTTACTTTGGCAGGCTATCGAAGATTTTTAGACCTTTGAACATCGTACAATTTTGTGAGTTGTTTTTCTTTTTCTTTGGTAATCTTATGTTGTCGTTTCCTCTTGTATTGTAAGAATGAAAGTCCCTATTCAGCTTCGTCCTGTCATCAAACTATTTGGGTACTATTTCGTGTTTAATTTTAAATGTTTAAGTGAAATTGTGTATTAGCCCACACACCATTGTGTTTGGAACTAAATAATTAAGATAAATAAATAAACAGTGTTCTCATTTCCACTACATTAAGTCGACTAACATTTCTCTGTTGCCAGTTTATTTCTAGCCGTTCGTACTCGGCGTTGCTCGGATTAAGGATTAAGTTAAAAATAAATTTGTGGGTGGATACGAAGATTCCATTGTTATACAAAGTTTCCGATAAAAAAATGTTTCCATTTAATTAATCTAGGCTGGGATTGTCCCGGGGAGAAATTTGGCGAATGTATTCCGCTGGAACCTAAAGAATATGCACGCAAAAGATCTGTCAAACGGTGTATAGGTGCATGTATGTACAGAAAATATATCATGGGAAGAAGGTGGGGTAAAGGGTAAGGAAGAAATTTCACCTATGTTACTCGCCGGGTCCTATACTAAATTTGGGGCAGATCGGTCAAACGGTGTAGATTTGTACAGAAAATATATTAGGAGGAGGGGGTGGGCTATAGGGGGAAAGGGTGGGGTAAAGGGGAGGGAGGAAATGTCGTCTATGGCACCCGCCAAATTTTAAAGAATAAGTGTGCAAAATTTGGGTCTGATCAAACAAACGGTGTAGATTTGTATAGAGAACAAAAAAACATTGAGTTTTATAGGTATACATATAAGTGTAGTTCATTTTAAATATTAAAGATATCTATTTTTTATACAAACAGGCTTCATGATATAATGAAACGTTAAACTGGAGGTAGCTCGTATTTCTAAATGAGGATCATTGAAGTTTTACTGAACTTAAGTGGGTAAAACAATGTTCTTCTCATATTTTTATCATTTGACTAAACATTTTAACATTTTCCTCTTCTCCGATATTATTACTTTGGCATTATTATCGCTTTTTTAAGTATTTTCTGTGAAAAAACGATTTTCCCCATTTGGCAAAATATCGTCTCAAGAGAATTAAAAAGAAGTAGAATTAAAAACATGTATTTTTGTTGCTCTTTGAACAATATGTATTTATTATCATCATCATTTCTAAACATTAGCTTATATTATTTCCTATTGATGCAGTCATAGTACAATAATGACGACATATAAATTTGTATATTATTTAATAAAATCATGTTTTCACCTTACCCTAGGAGGATAAAGTGCACAAAGCACTCCCTTACCCCTGTCAAGACAAGGCGCTCTATAAAAATGTTCTCAGGTTTTATGGTCGTTCAGAATCTTCTCTGTGTAAGTTTTCTAGGATATTTTGCAGTGTTTATCTGATGAATATGTGTCGATGTTAAGGTAAAGTATTGGCCTACAATACCGTACTGAAATTAAATAATTTCGGTATGGTATTGCTAGTCAAAGAGGTCAGATATGCCCAGCTGAATATCCCAAAAAACTACACACAGAAGAAAACGCTCCATTTTCCGCGATCTTATGCCGCATTGACCAATCAAGGTCCAATATGTCTTCAATTATTTCTTTTTGTTATTTATCATTCGGAGTTGTCAAAAACGTACATTTTGATAGCCTCTCCTCTGGTGGCAGAACTTGTTCAAGCCGCTTTAAGTGACATCTATATTTAGAAATAGTAGTTCCACTTCAATTCTTGTAATAAGATCAACTGACATCCGAAAAAGGATGGCGCTACAAGAAGAAGAACTTCTCATTCGGTCCAATAGTTTTACTCCTCCTTCTATCATGAGAACATGTTTCGGCATCCTGGATTCTCACTATCTGTATGGATCTAGAAGTATTGATTATATATTACTTTTACACAATAACTATAATATACGCGTCTCAATACAATAATTGTGTTACAGCTAAAGATTTTTATGATGATTATTTCTTACCGGAGATAAGTTCAGGGACCAGTGAATGGACACCAACCGCTTTACCAGGACCGTTTTATTAGCGAAAGCTCCCATATCGGTCCTACTCATACGTCGCCAGGTTGACAATTTTTACTCTAAAGTCCATCTCCGTGTCACGTCGTGTAAAGAGCGACGGGATCCGGAGAGGCCCGCAATAGTCCATTCACTGTACCTCCTCCACATATCACACTTAATTAGGAAATATCAAAGAAAAAACATAAAATAAAGGTAAATGAACAAAAAACAAAACGGTAAGATAACGTATAGCAAATAGAAAAAGAAAGTTCATTTAAAAAGATAAATAAATAACAATTGATCAAAAAATATATATAGAATTAGGGTGGGAAGGAGGACAGTGTGGGAATGTCATGGCGAGTGACACACTCCCTAATAAGGAAGAACAAAAGCAAGGATCACACTAAAAGACGGAGTTCAGGTCCGAGCACCACGTGTCCAGAGTCTACAGAGAAATCACACACGAAGCAGCTCCCATCGCGAAGCCCACGTCCTGGCGAACTCACGGAAGAGTACGAGGTTCTTCTCGTTCTTGATGAGGTCACTGTTCCGTACGGCGCCGTGCCTCACCCTCTGCAGTCCTGCAATCATAGTCTCTCGCACAAGCCCAGAGGATGTCTCCGGCGTCTGAGCCACATGAGTGCAGGTACACCAAGGTGACGCAGCAAGCCCCAGATCATGAGCAAGTGAATATTTTCATATAAAAAAATAGCGTAAAACTGAGAACACGACCATCGACAGATCCTCCCTAGACGGTGGCGTAGCTAGGCCATCAGTTGGCCTTCTGTGAAGGCTTGAAGATGTATTATCAGGATTCCAGTCCCTATATATACATCCTCTATGGCACTTACACAAGTTTGCTTCTATCTTCGTTTGCAGCATCGTGTCTTTAATCTGATTACAACACAACATTGCTTGACCTAAATTATATTGTCGATCAGACACCTTATGCAACACGGTATTGGGTCAAGTATGCATGAACTTGTTGAGCTAGCACAAATGTCGAAATTTCGCCATAGATTCATGATAAACTAACTACAATCTCACAAAAATGCGCACTACTATTTTTCGGGCACATCACCAGCAGAGAAGATGATTGATATCCTGGAGATGCTATGTTAACTGGAAAGGCGGAAAACTAGAGAGGAAGTGGCCGCTCTCCAACTTGATAGAATCACCAGATGATGCGCACCGCTGGCCATTCTGTTGGCACGGCTATTTGGACTGCTCTTTGTGGAGAAAAGTGGAGGAAAATTGTTAAAAACATCAACAGAACCTGCGGCTGCTATCTTCAATAATGAGGTAACCTTGAGGTTACTTTGATCAATAATAAATAAACTCACGGGATGATTTGCTGAGAGGAACTGGTAAGGAAGTAAATACTTCCATAACAGTTCCGGGAGAGAGTGGGTCTCCGCCCCTTTCTGCTTTTTGTTTCAATGAGGTAACCGACTGAAAACGATAAAGGCAAAGTTCTCCTATTCTTTTGATTATTTCATCTACCTGTCTCCCGTCGCCAGAGAATTCCACCCGTAAGTATTTAAAATTGTCAACTGTCTTTTTTGTAATAAGTAAAACGTTCGCAGAGTTAAAACAATTTTGCAAACGTCGTCCGGGAAATTTAATTGTACAACGTTTAAAGTAGCTCTCCAAGTACAAGAGATTTCAATCGTCTAATACGCTTGACATTTATGTAGGGGCTTACTGAGAGGCTGAGATGTCTCAGAGAAAGGAAAAAACGGCGCTTTAACAATTAATATTGTGTCGCGAGTCATGCCCAAGGATTCCGCTGTTTTAAAAATAAATACTGAGACCCTTAAGACAAACAGATTAATGCCAGAAATTACGCCACTCAAGAATGAGCCTAGTCCAATTTGGAAGCATCATTCAAAGAATTCATTTGCTTAAAAGTAAATCTAAAATATCAAGTTTTATATAATAATTATAACGAATAAAAAAGTAAAAACTTACTAACGTAACGTTATTGGGATGATTAAAAAAATCAATATTTTTTACTTAAACCCCAAAAACACTGTTATTAGTAGTGTATATTTTTATTATAAATACGGCGATGTTAAGGGGACCATCCAGAGGAAGACTAAAGAACTCCTGGATGACTCAATGCTCCAAAAGCGACATCCAGAACTGAAGAAAATACAGCCTTAGAACCAGAAGAGCCGACCCCAATTATACAAAAGAAATGAGTTAGAACAGCGCAAGGTAAGAGAAAAAGATGGCGATGTTAAGTATGTTCTACATGTATGGTGTTCTACAGTCCTATGAATGTTCAAAAGTGTTTTCGCTGTTCATAAAATGTTGATCCATTGGTCGGTACAAGCATACATATCCATACACACTAAACTTACTCTCATCTCCTTCAAAGTAGTCACCATGGTAATGCATACTTTTTTCAGCGATCCTGCCTTTGTTGAAAATAGTTTCGGACCGTATTTTTTGAAATGGCGTTCAGTTGGGCCGTCGCAATGTCTTCTCTTGACTTAAATCGGCGTCCTTTCAGCCGTATTTTTAACTTGGCGAATAACCAAAAATCACACGGAACCATGTCGGGAGAGTAAGGAGCCCGTAAACCAGAAGACTGCGTTTGACTGAGAAAGTCTGAGTGAGATGCAAAGAATGGACAAGTGCCTTATTGTAATGGAGATGGTCCATCGTTAGCAGATTTGGTAGGGTTTTTTGCTGACTAGGCAGGAATGTAGCTATCCAATGCTTGCCCTCATCTCGTTTGCAAGATCTCGGAGAATGATACGATGATTTCGAAATCAGTATTTGGTCATGCCGTTATCATTATATTGTTGTTGGAAGCGGTTCGTTGTCCACTGATGTGCGGCCATCTTTGAATCGGTTATCCTACTCTTTTAGATGTGAGATATCGTCCTATAGCATCGTCCTCAAAAGCCTGTTGGATCTTGCGAATGGTTTTCACGCTTTTGGATATTTTTATTGTGACTCTGGTATATGTGTTTCATGAGGTTACTAAGGAAAAAGAAAATAGTATAGTGTTTTCATTATTTACCATAATTTTTACAGTGAACGTGTTAAAAAAAAAGTGGGATCAGTATCTTAATGACAAAATGTTTAATAGGGAACTCTCTGCTAACGAAGTCGATCGTACTCCACACATTGACCGTTCATCCATATTTTTATCTACAAAAATCCTAATTATTAACCCTCATCACATCGTGATAAAAATGCTCATACGCAGTCCTAATGAAAACTTGTGTTATAAGTAAGGAATTGCCAATTTTAAATAAAAATAATGGTTTTACAAGCTTGACTGACTTAAAAATATTAAATGTCGTATATTTACTATAAAAATTGAGCATTTCAAGTGAAATAATTATAATAATAACAGTTATTCTTTTAACTAAATTAAAGACCAAAATGCACATGTTTTGAACCACTATATTTTTGGTAAGATCAACCGGTTTCGGAACCACTGATCCTTCTTCAGGATAAACTACAAACTAAACATAACAAAATATTGTTTGTTTACTTTTCGTATTACATTATTTACGTCACTCTTTTGTTGTTTTTTTTTTTAATTTTTATTTTTTATGTCGTTTGGTTTGGCGCATACGATGTTGATTTACCTATAGATTACATAATTCTGTTCTTAATGGAGGGAAAGCGCTCGTGCTTTTATTTGGAGAGTGAAGCTAATTTTTTTTCGCCAAAAATTTATTTCTTACTTTTTAGTACATTTAAATATATGCGTGATTGGTTAAAAAAATTTTTTTTCATGAAACCTTATTTTCTAATTTTTAGTCTTAATATAATCCAGGGTACAGAATCACTTTTTTAGGAAACTAGCGCCATCTTTTGGTGACCTCGTTAACTCATTTCCTAATTAAAATTTTGATTAATATAAAATGATGGATTAGTTGAATTCTTAGTGATGTATTCATATATTGTCATCGAGAATACGTCTGTGTGAAATATATCAGCTACTTTGGAAATTGGCAACCGGATGAAATATCGACTGTAAGACCAGACAGACAGTAATAATTAAATAAAAACAATTTTTAAAAAATACTAAAAAGTTATTTTTCAGGTTCGTTTAATTTAGTAGACCTGTGTGGCGAGGAAAGGGTTAAGGATATCCCTAATTAATGTCCACTGGCAACTTTGTCCTCCCCGAATTACTTAACATCGGCAACATTTGCTAATTACATTAGTCTGGCTGTCCGATCGGATCTCTTGTTTAATTTAACGACGCAAGAATAAAACGTTTCTTTTATGTTTTTTCCTATTTTACTGAAGCTTTTTTATAAAAAAAGAGGGATTCCGGTTGTTCCAATCTTCCCGGTTTTATGGGTATTACAGAGCGCTGTAACGGGTTTCTGGGAACGTGAAATGTGAACATTTGTGACAATGCTTGTGAACATGGAATGAAAGCTAGCGATAGCGCCAGATGGGAACGTACAATAAATGTGCGATATTTTTATCAGTGTTGATATGAATGATTTTGTTGAGAATATCCAAAACAAAGTAGATAGGTCTTTTCGAAGAATTCTTGGATAAAATGTACCACAAAATTGAATTAAAGGTTCACTGTAACTGTTTGCGGATATTTTATACGAACCGTATCTTTTTCCGAGAAACGATTCTTGGCGTTTCGTTGAATTCTTATTCAACGTCATCAGGAGTTTTACCCGTGGAGGTAGAGGGCTGACTGATTACTACTTTCGAGGGCGTAAATTATATGCACTTTGTTGTGGAGTGTTCACTTCTTCTGCAATAGAGGTCGCCAGTGTGCAGTATGTACTAATGTTACGTTGGCGAACTTTACTGCACAACACTACCCTTCCGTTTTTGAAATTTGGATTCATTTCACGCTTGCCGTACGAGTTGGTGAGTTTTGAAATCAGCCGCCCTTAACATAGGGAACAGACGCTATTTGTAGCCGCTCATTATGGGTCAGACGCTACTGCCTGTTGGTCGGCGAGAGGTATTTTATTTCCCTCCTACCCTCCATATCTGGCGAGCTTTTCCCTATCCACCACCTGGGGACGCATCTCCTAGCGGTTATAGGCTTCACCGAAGATATGGTTTCATTGTGGTTTCACCGCTGGGAATGTTTGCCTCTTCCAGGACGCTTAAGTTTGTTATACATTCTTTCTATTTATATTCTATTTTTTCCTAATTTATAGCAGTGTTGAGATACAGTTGCCTCAATAATGTGAGAAACAGCTTGTAAGTTTGCACAAGTTTCAGTCCTGGAAAAGCAAGTCGTAGAATCTATCCTAGAATCGAGCTGATGTGGAATACTTTGAAGATGTAATTTGAAGACGTCATTTTGTATTTTCAGGTAACCAGGGGTACGCAGCGATTGGTCCCATCCCTGGAAGAGACAGCCAACGCTATTGTTGCTGTGGCTAAAACGTTGGCTTGGAGGTCCATTGTCATCATTACTTCAGGTAAGTCAATATTTTCAGTAAGGCATTTTAGTTCCTTATATTTGTATTTCTAATCCTATCATTATTGTTACGTATTCAATAGACTCGAAACAATGAAAAACTGAATTTATAATGAATGAATGTGTTTTATCGATTTTCGGATAAAACGGTTCCGTATTTAAAAGCTTAGAAACAATTACGTCATTTTTTCAATAAATAATTTTTTTCACATAACTATTAATCGTTTTCGGCATGGTCATAAGAAAAAAACTTTCTGAAAAAATTATCAACTCCTTCGTGAACTTGCATGTTCACAGAATCTAGTACCCTTTTAATATGGGGTCGTTACTCCTGATATCTAAATTACGCTACATGTTGCGTGCGCAACTTCCGTTACAATAAATATTTTACGCTAAATCCACCAAAAGAAGTATAACTTCAATAAAAGCTTGACCCGAATTTATGACTACATGGCGCAAATGTTTTGTCGACTGGACATTTATTGCAACACAGAAATGGGTCAAGTAGGCACAGGAACACAAATATAACATTGAATGTAAACAAAAAAGCACTTGTATGACAAACATTAACTTATATGCGTGGACCGAGTCGCTACAAATATATTTATTCATTTCGAAAAACTAGCAACTTTCTTTACACTATATTGATTATAGTAATATTGACTGATAACACTGTGTCTTCATCAGAATAGACGCACAATAACTAGTTCATAAATTAAATATGTAAAGGACCCAACTGGTGCGTGGCCTCTCTCGGGGTGAGGAAGTGTGGCGAAAATATTTTTTTTTCTTTTCTTTGTATTTTATAATATCTAGGCCCACAAAACGTCTAAAAAGACGTTTGTTTGTAGGTTCATTTTTACATATTTATACTCAGTCAAAAATATTAAAACCACCGATAATACACTTTGGCGAAAAATTCTTTATAATGGTCCGATTTCTAATAAAATTACAAATTGCTTCCCTACTCATATTAGACCAGCTTATTACACAAACAATAATATTAGTAAAATTCTTCTAAATTCAAAAACAAAAATAGGTATGTTAGAAAAGAGTGGGATATATGAAATAACTTGCGGAGATTGTGACAAAAAGTTTATAGGCCAAACCACTAGAAACTTAAATACACGCGTAAAAGAACATCGCCGCTGCTTAAAAAATAACAATTTCTCCGAATTTGCCAATCATATAATTAACACCAATCATTCTTTCGATAGTCACAAATTAAAATTACTCCACTCGGTTCCTCATAGACGATGGATAATGAATAGTTTGGAAACCGTTGAAATCCTAAAAAATTTAAATTCTGGAAACACATTAATAAATAATATCACATTTCAGTCCAGTTCACCACTCCTAGAGCTGTTCGGCGAAAAAAATACCCTTCCCTGCCGCGCGCCCCCCTGACTCCCCTGACCTACCCAATTAGATTGATAAATTTTGTATTTAAGTTAGTTATTATCTATACCTGATGATGAGAGGGACTGCTCCTCTCGAAACTATAGTTGTAATTTAATAACTCATATTGTGTGTGTATTACAAAGTATAATAAAACATATTTGAAATTATAATGTTGCACCATGAAGTATCTGCCAAATCTTTCAAAATATAACTTGTCCAAGAATTGGCAAAATATTTACGGATGAATAGACTAGTTAAATAAATGTTAGTTAATTTAATGTAGAATTTATTTAATAATTGAATTATTTAATCCTAGTAATCAACATGTTTGATTTATAACATTAATAATAATTTCCAACCACAATGTAAACGCTATAAAGTTCCACAGATCTTTCAAGTCTCTATAATATTTTAAATAATAAAAAAACCTCGTCTCGCTGTTAAGGGTGAGCGCCCATATACGTTTCAAGGTGCAAAAACTGGTACATCGTGTATAACACCCAGTTCGTGGCTTTTGAGCGTTTTTGTTTGACAAATTTGTGTTTTTTCGTAATTGTAGAGGGTGGAGGGTTAATGACTATTAGGGGAGGGACTACAAAAGTATACGGCGATAATATAGAGTGAGCGAGATTTTTTTAGGTATAAAAGTAAGAACGGTGTAGGTAATGAGCCTTAAGTAATATTTTACTGCAGATTTTTTATATATTTATTGGCCATTGGTTAATGCTTCATTGCGTAATGAAGAAAACACTACTAAATACACTCGCATGTGGGTATTTTTTCGTCCCTTTATGTAGGTGTTTCGTATCTAATAGCAAAAAAATAAGGGTAGTCTCGTTCAATCAATTTTGAATAAATAATAATTTCCTTACACTTTGAGTGAAATGAAAAACCCTTACAAAAAATTTTTTTAGAGTTTCTGCATGTTTCTAATAATTTTATTTGACTTGTACCGAAGTGAATATTCCTTAATTAAGTTATTGTAATGCCAGCCTAATGTTTTAACCGTTATGTTACTACCCGGAATTTTTCACACTAGTTACTACCCGGGGTACCTGGGTACTCTACCTGGATGGACGTTCCCCCATGCATTATTTAATTTTGTATATCACAAATTGATATTGAGATAATGGTCGAATAGCTTGCTAGAAGGTCACTGCTTCTCATAACGATATCTGTATCCCTTTATACTTGATTTTTATCAGTTCGCTTGACATTGATTAATACATTTTGACTGAATTTTTCATTTATATCTTCAATTCTAGCTGTCTGAATAAAGTGCGTACATGTCTCATGTGGAATTTTATTATTATATATTTATAAAAGTTATAATTAATTAAATGTTATATATTTTATTACAGTTAATTAAAACTTATTATATGTTAACATTTAAGTTCTCATCGCCTCATCTTTCAAATTCACTAAAACTAAAGAAATTATAACAATGCTAATATGTGAGATAACCTTGTTGTGTTCTTATTAATACATAATAACTGTACAATACATAATATTAATAATGTAACTGTACTAATCACCTTGTCCTAAATGACTATCCATTAGGGTCATTCTTACCTGTGATAGTCTTTAAATTAAAAAAAAAATAATAATAATAATAATAATAAAACACATTCATTGATATCAAAGATATAAATTAAATATATTCTTTTTTTTTGATAGAGCACTTCTGAAAAAAGATAGTTTACTCCAATTATTGTGTAACGATATAGTCTTAGATACAGAGGATTTTTTTGATTAGCGAGAACGAAGATTGGATTTCAGAATGCACTGATCAAAATGAATATTCGAATGAAGAAGGTGACGATGAAGAATTAGCAGAAGTAGAAGATATGGACTATATTGCATCACGCGAAAAATAAGATAGGATAATATTGAACCACCGACATCTGCTCAAGATCATTTTCGAGCTAGCAATGAAATGATATGACATAGAAATCCACATATTCATTATAAAACAGCGTCGCATAAAATCGTTAGGTAAAGAAGTGATCTACAAGGATTAAGAAAAGCATTATCTATTAGAATTACATTCAAATGTGTTTTTACACCAGAAATCATTGACACTATTGTCTGTCACACCTATATAGAGACCAAGAGAATATATCATGAATACAACGAACATAATCGTACTAATAAACCACGTTGGAAGGATTTGACTTCATCCGAGTAAAATGCATTCGTGGGTATTCTGATAGTATATGGGGCCGATTACCTAAATACAGATTATATTTTTGATTTATTCAAATGTAATTTATACCCAGTATCGAGCGTCGAATTTCTTCGCTTGAATGATGCTAATATGAGCGAAAATTTGAATCCATATTAGCTATTATATTAGAATACTGAAATCAAAATTTTTCATTATGTACAATCAATGAGCAATCATTTCCTACAGCGGATGTACATGATTTATGAAATACATTCCGTCTGAGCCCGCCAAATAAAGGGCAAAAGTATGGTGGATATGTGATGCAGAAAATTATTGTCTTCTTACTGGCTAAATGTATACTGGAAAATTAACATCTGGACGAGAAACTAAACAAGGTGAAAGAATTGGCCGCTCAAAGGCTGTGGACGTAATATTACATTGAATATTTTTTGTACATGCCAAAGCACAATACATTTTTTTATCTTGGAATATGGCAATCGTTGGCACATAGACGAAATAAGAAGTATATTCCGGCGAAAATAAAGGAGACTTAAACTCGAACCAGTCATTAATTGTTATTTGGATCCAATGATAATGTTAAAATATATTCTTATGTGCCAAAAAAACTTAAAAAAGTTATACTTTTATTATCTTCGCATCACGGTGATGTGACGTCGGGACTCAAAAACAAACCGATCATGATTCATTTTTACAATAAAACGAAATCTGATGATGAAATTTATGTCTATCACTGAATGAGAATATCAATACCGTATGGGTACCCGGGTATCCTGGGTAGTAATCAGAGGACTAGACAAGTTTGAGGTCGTATAAAATACCTTTATAAAAATAAAATTACATCAAACAATGCATAAATCCCGTTCAAATACCTCAAATAATGGGGATCTAGGCGGACAAAAGCATCAAGGGTTTATGAATAAAATTATTTTAACTTGAAGTCGGAAATGGATACCCGGGTACCCGGGTAGTAACATAAGGGTTAAAGAAAATAAGTAAGAAATATTGAAAAAAATATGGAAATCTCGATGTCACTTATCTCCGTAACTGTCGATATTTTGTCAAAATTTAATAAGGAACACTTCCTTGAAGTATTTGCTACTAGTTACGCGACACCCTGTACAATATAATAAGTTATACGAATCTTCCTTTAATGTTTGCACAATATCCCTTTATCATTTATAATTATGATTAATATTCATGGGAATAGAACCCACGCACTCCCATGGCTCTCCGGCACAAGTTAATTAGTGAAGTTGGATGTCAAAATCTCCCAGTAGGTTTCCAAATGAGAGAGGCTGGCATCTCACGAATTTTTTGGTCCAGCTTGTTGACTTTCACGTATTACTTCGCGGTAATAACAGGTAAAATCTGTATCACTTCTAGTGCGGTCATATTTTTGTGCTTCTTCATCGTGGGTCTATGTAAATAAATATATAAATCAACGGATAATATAAAATGGTGATTATTATGATGGTGGCACAAAATATACCTTAGCAATGTATAAAGGATATGTACAGCAACTTCAGTACCCAGGTTAAAAGCATAGCAGGTATGAGTTAACTATTTGAAGTGAACATAGGGGTACACCAGGGATCAGCGATCAGACCGCTCCTCTTTAGTCTAGTCACGGACTACCTAACCATAACCAAAGACTTTCAATGCGAACTACCCTAAAGCCTAGTATGCTATGTGGATGACATGGCGATAGCAGATAAAATACAACAAGAGTTACAGTACATAATATGACTCTGGGTGGCTGCTTTAGAAAGCCATGGTCTACGCTTTAACAGAAGCAAAACGGAATACGTGAAATGTATGTATGTAACACAATACAAGCAGATCAGCTCACCTACGTTGATGGGGTGAAACTACCCGATGTGAAATAGTTTGAGTATCTAGGCTCAGTAATCACAGCCGATGTAAACATTGACGCTGACGTTATCAACAGAATCCGTGTAGCATGGCAGAAATGGAGATCGCTCATTGGAGTTTTCTGCGATAGTCCTTTATTTGTGAGGACTAAAGTTTTGTGTATAAAACTGCAATTAGACGTACAATGGATCTACAGCTCAGGATACTGGACAGTAAAGAAGGCGCACGAGCAAAAACTTCATTCCTGTGAAACGAAGATTCTCAGATAGTCCGTGGGTGTAACAAGGCTTGACAAAGTGAGAAATGGACTGGACTGGGACTACTCTAAATCAGGGGTAGTTTTAGGGTAGTCCCAGTTACTGAAAATGTGAAAAAATCGAGAATAAAATGGTATTCCCATGTAATGAGGCATGAATATAATACAGTGTATACCGCACTCAAAATAAAAGAGACAAAAAGTGGTGGAGTAGTATGTAGAAGGCCTTGAAGAATACCCATTTGGACGAAGCGATGGCCCAGAACAGGGATTTGTGTAAAAGAAGAGTACGGAAAATCGACCGCAAATGAAATGGGAAGCGGGTGAAGAGAAGGAAGAAGAAGGAATATAAAAGGTTTTCAGAGCACTCTCATGAAGTTAATGGTTAAGTACAGGCCTCACCATAATGCCACTATCGCAGTCCCTCAACCTCTCGGCGGTTTTCGTGGTCCAATGGGCATGATACTGGTTTCTCATATAGGGGTTCCGGGTTCGATCGGATCTTTGCAGCTCATTCATATCTTTAACATGGTCTATTCATTTCCTTGGAGATCGACCTTTCGTTCAGATTGTCTCGCCTTTATTCCTTATAGTGTGCCCACGGTGTGAAAGAATCTAGAAAAAAAAGAATCAAAGTATCCTAGATTGTCGGTGTGAACTTAAAATAATAGTAAAAATATTTTGTAATTACAACGATGTTATATAATTTATTTGGCTGATACGCGACCGTCTAATTTTTAACCCTAGCGAGCCTAGAGTACAAGCCGTCTCGCTCACACGCTATCTGTCGGCCCGCGGAACAATAACTGTGCATGACCAAGATGCACTGCATATACAGCTTAATAATACCTACAAACACTATCATTATGAAAATGACGTGTTAGAAAATCCCCTTTTTATGTAACGAAACTGTAAATAAATGAGACACAATATGTGCAAGGGTCCTTAGTGCGACGGAATGTCGTGGAAAACCCTTAATATGGAAATCCCGAAGAATAGAAGCATCGTTCGTCACAATTATAAGGGTCGCTGCCGACTGTAATGTTCACAAGTACATGATAAACTCGTGTTAAAATCGTGATAATAACATGTTCCGTGTCTCACCACTTTGCCATTATGGTAAAATTAATTTAAAGTGATCATCGCGCTCTCGACCGTGAACGTTAAAGAGCGAATCTATTATACTCTAGAAATGTGAAATTTTATTTGCTTTTCGGGTCCAGACAAGGGTCTGACGGGATGGAAACATCCATTGTACTCCATAACCCAATTAATAAATCTGACTTGCCCGAAATATGATACTTTTATATCGTGTTATATTATATGAATAAGTGTATATGTTCAGTTAAAAAAATTCTTGAATGTCATTACACATAATGAATGATGGTTATAATACTTTGAAAAATTTATCCCCAAAATCAAAATGTCACCTAAACCCGATAAAATAAATATTGAAATGAAAAATTACTTTCGACATTTTTTCAAATTTTTTATCTTCTACTTGCGCTTTAAAACACGAAGGCCAATCAGATGGGCTAACATATTTAGCGTAGATATTTACCAGACTAATTTTTCACAACTTTTTGATCATAATCTGATAAGAATATGAAGTGAAAAGAGAGACCGATTGTGAACGTGTATGAGAGTGTGATGCTGATTCTTATGCAGTAAATGTGGGGTAGGTGATGTTGGTATCAGGGGGATGAGGTGTGAACGAGAATGGTCGAGATGCGAATGATACTCTTCTTATATAGTACGTTGACAAATAGAAACAGTAGAAAATGTAATCAGATTTTTTTTTCATATTTTTTTTGATACTTATTACATAGATACATAGATACCCTATGCCAAATTTACAAAGAATATTTTATAAATAAATCTCACCCCTTAGACTGTATAAGTTGTAGACATAGAACAACGGGACAAATAAAGATATCATCTTTAAGAACCACCATGGCACAACATCATTATACATACTTGGGAGTTAAATGGTACTTACAATACAATGTTGTCGCAAAACAAATTTCAAGAAAGGAACATTCCAAAATACGAACACTTTAAGAAAGAAGTCAAATCCTTGATTTTCGACAACGATGAATTGTATCATTGCCCACATGTCTCAAATGGTTTCTGTACATTAAAGAAAGTTACTACTTCTAAATGGTTTCTGCTTTTATACCTTAATTTAGCTTGTAAATACTCCTCCCATAAGCTAGAGCTTTGGCTCATATTATGGGGAGTATAATCTCTGTAAAAATGTTATAAATTTATTATAAAAAGCATATATCTATTGAATAAATAAATATGATAAATAAAAAATAAAAAAATACATATGCCAAACTGCACAACAGTTTTACGCATTGAATCTAATACTTGCTATTTATCGTTTTGCGTGTGATGAGACTTACTGCAGTCGATAGTATTAATCATTAATCAAAATAAATTCTTTACATAACAATGTCCGCCACTAACCATACCAGAATAAAAGCTTATTTCTCTATTACGTAATGTCTATCTCTAACGATATCAAGACGCCACGCTTCTCTAGACAGCGCTTTTCTCAAACCCTTAACTGGCGGCCGAAATATATAATACAAATACGTAATTTTTGACGGGTTTATAGCAAGTTCTATAATAATTTAAAGAAATTATTTAATTAATGTGAATAAATTCAATAATAAAAAATGTACGTAATAACGTCATTTTTCAATCGCAACTAGCTCTGATAATATTTACCATAGTCGAATCCAGCGATAAAAAGCTTGAAAATCCAATCTCTCTAAAAAGGTATTCAGCTGGGTTCCCGGTGCTTTATAAAACAAGAGTTTCCTGGCATTGTCTGAGCAAATTGCCATGCGGGCCCACGGAAAATTGCTTCTACCTAAACACACAGCACACACGCTGATAAATTCTATCTGCTTTCACAGTTTATATTCCAAAGTTTCCGTCTGCTCCGGCGACACAAAGACTGCAACATATGGGATGTCGCAAGGTTCTCAATGAGGGACAAGATTAAAAAATTATTTTGTTTCAACTATAAATTGGAATAAATTGTTAGTATGTTTTATATTAGTAGGTAAATAGTAGATTGTGATGTGTTGATGTTATACGTATTTATCTCTATTAACAAAAAAAACTTGATTAAAAAGAGATCCCTGAGAAATATGATTTGGTCATGCAAATTACGTGTGAGAGAAGAGGATGGTAAACAAAATATATTACGCGAGTCTTGAGTATAAAATGTACAGAAGGCATCTGCAACAGACCTGGCATGATCAGATAAAACAAATATTGGAGAAGGGTCCAGTGAAATGCTTCAACAATCGAAGAGCATACGTGAAAAGCTGTGTGAAATTGGAAGAGCCAGAAGAGCATGGCTTTCTATTCTCTCTGCTAACGGTGTGATAGCTAGTTAACTTATTAATTGATCATGATGATCACAGTACTTCCTATATTTCTATTCCTCATCGTAATGTTAATCTTCGTCATAAATTGGTCTGCAAATATATATTTCTGCTAGCCAGAAGTCAATCAATCGATAGATATGGCGAAAAGTTGTACTTCCAGATTTGGAAAGATATGGAAAGCAGTGGCGGTCGGTGACTTTTGATAGAAGGGATGCTGGATACTATGTTTATACCTATCATCAAATATAGATTAGCTCATGCAACTAGTAACAAAAATAGTCTGTCAAATAAGCTTTATAAATCCTTTGAGCTACGCTTCAACAATTTTCTATTCAATTTCATGCGTCATTCGTACCTATTTTAAAAAATTACAACCCAATTCACACCCGAGTTTTCACTTATTTAAACTTAAGCTCGATTCGACGCTCTTTCCTTATAAAATCGTTGTGAAATTTTGTCTTCTCTTTTAAAAACAGCAGGAGTGTTTTCTCAATATAAATGATAGCAAGGGAAGAAAGTCTGTTTTCGCCTAGTGTGCTTCGGTTGTACGTTTTGGTCCTTTTCATTGTGGGAAATTCACTGAGGAAAATTGTAAGTGTGGTTAAGATAAGATAATATTATGTTGTTGAGAGCACTCGTGTGTCCTTTCCTAGTTCTTGAAAGAGTGTGCAAACCGTTTAATCTAATTTAATTTAAATGATCATTTAAACAGATAATTGAACGACACTCAGTGTTTCAATAATTCGGTTTCAAGTATTCAAATTCACCATTTCCACCCATCAAATACGTCACACAATCAAAATCCTCAAAACAATCCGCTCGTTTCATAATATGTCCCGGCCCTTCAGCCGTGGCTGCTCGGCTACGTTCGGCTTTCCTCGGGTGACTCCGTTGGATGCTGTTTTCAAGTCCGTATCCACTATCCGAAGATCCCGACAAGCAGAAATGAATGCGCATGCGCGAAAATCGAATTTTTGAACTCTGTGTGGATACGGAATTCGTTACAGATTCCATCGCTGCTGGTGGCTGTGTTTACGTGATTCATAGATGTTCAATGTTGAGAATGTATATGTATTTCTAGTCGCTCCGTACGCGCGCCTTGTCGTAGTATGTGTTACGACCGTTTTCTAAAATACTAAACTAATTTATTTTCTGCAGTGCTGTATCCGGCTAGAAACAAAAAGTCTAAAGCTTTTTGACTCTAGAACACAAGGGATGCGGAGCATCCAAAGCATGTATGAAGCGACCGCGCCTGATGGAAAGGCTGTCTGGAAGAGTGTCTGGTGCACTCAATATTCCTATATGGTGTGAAATCGTGGACTTTAAAAGTAAAAAAGAGACGGGGAATCGAAGACTTTGTGGTATTGGAGATTCATTAAGCATATGCCGTGGACAGTCAGACGCACAAATGTTTTCAAGAACTTAAAATCAAGAAATAACTCTTAAAAACTTGTCTGAGACAATCCCTTAATTTTTTTGGACATCTCGCTGGAAGAGAAAATTATTTTGTTGGACAACGTCGAGGGTCGAAGAGGTAGAGAAAAATCGTTCACTCGCTGAACCGACCAAGTAGCAAAACCTATAGGCGCTTCTCTGGTGACAGCGTCAAGATCTGCAGGTTGCCGGGAAAGATGAAGGAGAATATCCAAGAGGGCAGGAACCATGAAGATCACGATACTCAGTCACGAAGGACCGAGTTGGACTATGAAATTTCTGTTTCCCTCTACATGTGGTTGTTGCTTCTTGGCAAGATTAAGGGTATGGCAGGTAGAGAATTGGTATCAAAATTGTCACCTTAAAGCCAACGAAGAGTCATGAGATCTCGGTTACTGTTGCCCTGTTATCAAACTCAGGATATTGAAAGGCTAAAGGCTAACAGGATAGCTAGTAGCATACTTCTTGGTCTGGTCAACACACCGAGTCGAAGAATGGCCTCTTCCTCTCTGGACTCCTCTGTCACAATTAGTTTCTTCAGGTTACCATCTTCTCTGCCAACAGTACTCAATCAGTGCAGTTGATATTATTACAATAATATATATATAGCATTCACGGGTGCGTTTAGCACATGTCAAGATGCATTAAAGGATTGTTTTATATTATTGATAGATTTGGCATTAACAGGATACAGATTTTTCATGATGATCATTAAATTTGGTGAAAAACAACATTGTTACATCTACGTGAGTTTATAAACATTTCTATATTTTACTACTTAAGTTTCGTGAGTAACAGAATCTCTCATTAACAGGTGAAGTATTGAACTGACTACTTTTAAATATTGAACTTTTACATTGATTAGGTTCAAATAGTTAATAGATAAGGTATCTACTGACAAAATGTGCTGAAGTAACTTGTATAAGGGAGATTGTAACGGGAATATTGAGAGAAGAGGAGAAGATTTATTGAAAGTAATATTAAAAAATTTTTGATTGTATTATTTGTATATATCTACTTCTTTTATTTGATTAATTACACCAACATATTTCAGAAAAACTTTTCCATCGTCAGGGTGTTGTATAACTGTCAAAATAACAGAATGAAATGTCTTTTGTTTCTTGTTTTTTTAAATTTTTTTAAAATTATTTTTAAATATCAATACTGAAGTTCTTGATTACTCGCAATTATTGGAAAAAAATTTAGAATTGGGCTAGTTGTTAAATTTAATTGATTATTAATAATATTTTGTTTACTATTACATGTTTAACTAATTTCTAATGATTCTAAATTATTCAATTTCAGACCAAAACTATTTATGTGTAAAATAGAAAGTCCTAAATTTTTATCAAAACCGTGATCATTTTAAGAAAGTAATTTGTTAATCAAATAAATCTTTTAAAATAATTCATTTTAATACTTCACCTGTCGATGAGATTCTGAAAACTTAGATGGTACAATATAATTATATTATTTAACTAAAAATTATAAAACTTAAAGTGATTGTTTTTCACCTGTATTGAAAAGGGTTGAGACGTTATCACTGCCGATCTGCTCCTTACTTCTGATAGAAGACTGACTGAATGATCAAAAGCAAATTACGTAAGTTTACCGAATGCTTCATTTCCATAGAGTAAGCAAATTCGTTATTGTACCTTCGTTATCAGCTTGAGCGTGGCGGTAGGTAAATATGGAGTCTTATCAACCTGGATTTCTGACACATCTTTATTATGTTATTAACTGCTCACTATTTTAATTTTTAAATTAATAATATTTATATTGTTTTAAAACAATCATATGTAGAAAATGTTTAGAAAACAATTTTTTTGTGTGTATATACCTCACCAAAAAGAATTATGATTCTTGTACGTGGTGAGGGATAACTACTTACAATCGTATAGGCCAAACTCAATAACAAAGTCAAATCTATAATAAATGAGAACCCGTACGGGTTCACTGAGAGAATATGCACACAAGGCGCAACCGCAAAACATTCAACATCATGCAAAATAAATTGAACAAATCAAGCAATTGTACAGGTATCTTCATCTATTTATTTACTTTTGCACTCAATATTTTTTCTATGTACATTTTCTTTCTATATTAACAATATCTTAGAAATTAATTCAATTTCTATAATACTTCGTCATCTTTTTTGTGAAGCAGCTCATCTCGGCACAGTTTCATCCTATTGAGATGAGTGGCTCATTTCCTTACATACGTGTATTTCAGTTCAGGATAAATGAATAAATAAAATAAAATAAAACAATCTTTCAAGCATCAACCTTTTTATCGAATTAAGGGGGAATACCTACACAGACATTTCAAAAATTCAAAAATTAACAAAGGTATAGCTGATAATAGTGGCAACTCTTTGTTGATTATCCGCCATGCCGTGCTACACGCAGGTAGCTGCTCTTTCATAATAGAAACGTTACATCTATTTATATTATGTTTCTGAAGAGTGCTCGATCATATGGGAATTCTAAGCAAGGTGGAAAACTTATATTATGGACCTGGAATCGATGATTTTATGTAAGTTAAAAATTTTGCGATTTATTCATTGCTTTAAATTAAAGCGCCTTTGCGCTTTAATCGAAACCAAATTTTGTTGAAACCATAAGTTGAAAAATTTTGCGATTTATTCATTGCTTTAAATTAAAGCACCTTTGCGCTTTAATCGAAAACAAATTTTGTTGAAACCATAAGTTGAAAAATTTTGCGATTTATTCATTGCTTTAAATTAAAGCACCTTTGCGCTTTAATCGAAAACAAATTTTGTTGAAACCATAAGTTGAAAAATTTTGCGATTTATTCATTGCTTTAAATTAAAGCGCCTTTGCGCTTTCATCGAAACCATATTTTG
>JADDOH010002365.1:0-32769 GCA_016648135.1 Agrypnia vestita
CGATTTTACTTAGTGGTCAAGTGAAAGGCACAATTTACCTCAGCTAAATAAATTAAATTGATTAACTCATGTGAAATAACAAATTTATTGTGTTTTTAATATGATTTTTATTTAGCTATCCGTTTGATACTTTTGTGTAGAAATTATTGTTTATTAACATCAGTATTAAATAATACATACTAATTTTTATCCTTGGAGGAGTTTATAACCCTAGATGGTGGATTGGGGACCACTCGACAGATATGCAGGGTAGGAGGAAAATAAAATACTTCTCGCGGACCAACAGGCACATAGTGTCTGACCCAGGCTGGGTGACTAAAAACAGCATCTCTTCCCTATGTTAAGAGCGGCTGAATTCAAACACACCAACACGTATGACAAGCGTGGTGTTTCAATACCATGACCATGAACATTATCAGGAGTGGAGAGATGGTTGAAGAAGATGAAGAGATTATTGTCTATGGTCGACCTCTAAATCTCAATTGTGTTAAAATAATGTGGTATTACGTATTATTCACGAGTTTCACAGGGGCCACGCTCCTACCGGACATCCTTCTAAAACCTTTTAATATGTTCCAGTCTTCCAGCACAGCCCAGTTCTCCATTCACACATTCCAGTCTTCTCGTAAAAATCTAAGAATTTTTTTCAAATTGGGAATTTTTTATTAGTTTAATGAATCTATTTAAATTCATTCTATCATTATTCGTATCCTTCCTTACGATTAAGTTTACTTCACACTTGAATGTAATTTATTTTCCGAGTTGAGCGAATTGGGAATAAATCCACGAGCCGCCCCGCGCGCCCCGCCCCGGCTGGTTAGGGCGCCCCTGGCCGCGGGGCTCCGCCCCCTGACTGTTTCGCGAACTTTCCCGTGCGCCCGTGCACTTCGCTATACTTGATTCATTACGCCATTTCGCCTTGAGTATTGCAAAAATGTTAATTCAATTTTATTTCACTAATACCGATAGTTAATATTTTATTTCCATTAATAAGTTATTATAATATTTTCTCTCCTCAAATCTTGGAATCATAAATTTTTAAATTGCATCATTCAATTGTGACTAAACATGATTAAAAATGGGTATATGCAGTAAGTGTTATAGCGCTTTTCATACCAGAAGCTGTAGAGATTTGATATATTATGGGAATTATCTTAGGTGTTTTGATCCATGTATAGAAGAATAAGAATTTTATTAAAAACGACCGTATGATTTGTCTTCTTTCAAGGATCTGGATATGCATTTCGTCCCTTTCAAAATTGGAGATTATTTTATTTTAGCAAAACAAGGAAATAGCGAACTAGAGTTGCAATACCAAGTAGTTGGCATCGACGTTCCCTCCAAGGTGTGCGGGTGTGTGGACGCGCACTTATACATATTTGTTCGCGCACATGTTCCCAACCGCCGCACAGAGAAATAAATATCGTCATAATCGTAGAATAACGACGCATGTGGTTTTTCTCAACTTTGCAGGAGAGCAGTTTGAAGTTTTATTTACATAAAGACACTTTATGTCATTCCTCGATAACTACAAAAGATTTTCCTTTGAAACATGGGTTAGTTATTTAAAGTTAATACCTTTCAAACCTCAAATATAGTCAGCGCAGTATAATGACGTTTTTACTCACGCTGCATGCTCTACGATCGCAAATCAGAACCGTCGCTATACCGAATTCTTATACGAATTAAATTAATGAGAAAAAATAAGTTTTTTATATACCATTAGATGGCTTCTTTTTTTCACTTTCTAACGATCCAAAAAAGTCAATATGAAATTTTTTCCACATCCGTCATTGTTCTACGATCCTGCCGATATGTGAAACCTGATTTTAGGTTTTCCTTAATAGAACATTGATTAACATTTTATTACATGCACCAAATGTTCTTCCACTTACCTCTCACTTATATTTTTTTTAAAATGGTTCACATTTGAGTAGTTACTAATTTTTTTCGTACAAAATGTTCTGCTCAGATAAGTTTACAGTATCTAATAGAAAAATTAGAGGGAATGTTAGTTGGAATACCTTCGTATTAATTTTAAACCTTAAAAATTAATAACGAATGTAAGTAAAATAAGTTTTAACATAAATAAAATTTATAATTATCAAAATAATATTAACGATCAAAACAATAATAATAATAAAAACGAAGATTAATAAAAAAATCCAGAAACATAGTTATACTACATAAATAAAAAAAATATTCATATTTTTAATTGAGATAATTGGGAGTTTCAGATTCGATTCCCGGTGAAGTCACAATATGTCTATTGTCTATGTGATTATGTCATAGTTTTTGACATTTTGGTTTGATTGGTGCTCTTGGCCCGTTTTAGCATTAAAAAAGAAAAAAAATGGGTGCGTGCACTTATGTACGCATGTTGTCCTTCTTAGCGTACTTCTTTAGCATACATGAAATAAATAGCGCATTATTCTCACTGCACAACTGCCAAAGTAAAACAAAAAGCAGGAAGGAGGAAGTGCAAAACGAGCCGGTCGGAAGAACTGACAACTAAAGAGGTATTCGCAGATTACAGTTCCATATTCCATGTCGCCAGAGACGGACGTCATTCATCTCATCGGCGACATTTATCGAGCTTCGCAGATACCGAAAATAAAAATCATCGGGAGGATTTCGCCAGATGGCGGTAATGAAGTTAAAAATAGATTTATATTAAATAACTTCATGGTGTAAAAACTTGCGTCGCATGATGCGAATTTCACTACATTTACATACTAAAATTTAGTCTTTAATGCGCCTAAAAAAATACAACTTACTGTAAAGAAGAATATCTTCAAAAACAAGAATGTGAAGATGGTTACACAGTTAAATTGTGATGTATTTTCCCCTGACATTTACGTGTTGACCAATGTCTGACTCTGTTAGCGTCCTGGTACGTAAATTAAATTGAAAATATTACCGTGGTAAGGCATTCGTTGTCCATTCTCTGTTGTACGCAAATCAGTCTGACATCTCTGGGTAATTTATAATAAATCTCAGTCTCGTAAAATCTAAGTCTCTAAGTAAAAAGTAAGCTCAGTTGCAGGTCAGCGTGTCGGGAGGGTAGACGCATAGACTTGATGCATTATGTATCAAACATAGTAATTTCGTCATCTGTCCGCCGTCCGTCTTAACTTCGTGTAACGTTAAAAAAACGGCCGGAGATGGGGCTTGGCAGGGCCGCCAAACCCGAACCGGCCGATTAACGCATGTCGCCCCTCCGTAGACTACCAAAAGATGCTATAAATATATACTAGGGCTTAGAAAAGATGCGAATTAATGTTCCGTCATTTTTGACGGGTTAATGGTTGAATTGGCCATTGAATGAATATCAAACATCAAAAGGATAATAAATATTATATAAAGATAAACTAATTGTATGAAAGAACTGAAGGATCTAGAAGTTGGAGCGAAAATGGACGGACTCACCATATCCTGTCTGCTATACGCAGACGATGCAGTATTAGTGGCTAACAGTGAAGCTGATCTGCAGTGCTTGGTATCCAGGATGTCCGATGTATGCATGCAGAGTGAACTTTTGATGAATGTCAGCAAATTGAAAGTGATGGTATTCGAGAGAGACGAAAGAGTGACTAAGTGTGATGTAATTATAAACAACGAATGCTTAGAACAAGTGAATGAGTTTGTGTATTTGGAAGTATGTTTAGTAGAGACGGCAAGGCTGAGAATGATATCGAAAGGAGAGTAACTGCGGGAAACAAAGTTAATGGTGCACTAAATGCAATTATGGCCAATAAGAATCTGTCAAAAGAAGCAAGACTAGCGGTACATAATGGCGTTCTAGTGCCAACCCTTATGTATGGAAGTGAAGCCTGGAATTGGCAAAAGAGGAATGAAAGTAGACTGAATGCGGTTGAAATGCGGTCACTAAGACGCTTGTGTGGAAAATCTTTGGTCGATAGAGTGAGGAATGAACAAATTAGAAGTGAATGCAATGCTGGCTGTAGTGTGGTAGATAGAATAAAGAAAGGAGTGCTGAGATGGTTTGGTCATGTGGAGCGTATGAACGAGGAAAGGATGGTTAAGAAAATATATGAGGCGAATGTTGAAGGCAACAGGAATAGAGGGCGTCCGCGAAAGACCTGGCACGATCAGGTACTACAAGTATTTGAGGATGACCCTGTTAAAAGCCGCAACAATCGTAGAACGTGTATGAGAAGATGTATGAATGTGGCCGAAGCAAAAGTGGTGTGCCAGGATAGAAGAGTGTGGCGTTCAATCCTCTCTGCCTACCCCTGCAGGGAAACGGCGTGATGGTTAGTTAGTTAGTTAGTTACCTACTGGCAACAAACGCAGGTAGGTAATGTCCACTTATATAACTGAATTAAACAATAAATTAACAGATTGCGCGCAGAGATACGTGTTTTATCTATGTTTTATTTATGTTTGATCTAGAAAGACGAGTAAAGGGCAGTACCTACAGAGTTTAGCCCGGAGCAGGCTGTCAATCGTTGTCTAAGGTATAGTGAGTACACTTTGTATTTAGCGTAACCAACTGATACTTACCGAAATTTATTGCCAAATCTCTGAGCCGAGCGATCGATTTATTATTTGATTTAATCAGACTTGGCGCAGACTTAAGAAGATATTTTTAAAATCCACCCTAAAATTTAGATTTAGTAAAAAATGCTTCTTATGTGCACTCAAGCAGGTTTTCATTAATATTTATATCCTTTTGAGGGTAACGAAGGACAGGTGACAACATGCCCCGTCACACAGGTCACTTTCTACCCTGAGTCACGCGATGTTGACTTTCCAAAGAAACAGTAGCATTCGACGAAAACAAATCTTGATGATGACTTTTAATTCGAAATTTTCCTGTATAAATTTGTGAAAGGCAATTTTAAATTATATTAAAAAGAAAATAACTCTGTTTACTTCCACTATTTGTTATTTATATCAATTAGAACATTTTCAATGCTGACGCATCATGCTTTTAATATTAATACTAATATTAAACATAAGACTAAAGGACGACGCGGGAAGGGGGAAGGGGGGGAGATTAAAGTCGGGTGGGTGCAGGGGCGTGGTCACTGAGCGCAAAAGAGGGGACATTACTGAAGATGACGCGTCAGCATTGAAAACGTTATTTGTATTAGAATTTAATACACTGGTATATATTTTTAATATTAATGACCCTCGTAGGTCATGTGACATGACACTAAATTTGTTTTTTGGGCCGATAAATGAACCTCGTGGCTTGTTTGAGAAAAAATTACTAATTTTTAATATTAGTTTATTATTAATTTAATATTAATAAATTAAAATTGTTACTCTTCTAATAGTAACTAGGTAATCCACCCTTAAAGAGCGATTTGTGTTATTTGACTAGTTAATATTATGCCATTAGTGTTTAAATATAGTGTGTTTTTTTTTACTTGGTTAAGTTTAAGTTTTCGAATTGGCAACACTTTTTCCAGCGACATCCAATTTTGAAAGTTGACAGCTGATTTGCCATTTCACCTTGAATAGATTTACTTCAGAACAACGCTTTCAAATTGTGCAAATTTATTTCGAAATTCGTCGTATCATATGTACCTAATCATCGTAATCATCGCTAATGACATAACATTATTTTTCCAATAATAATACCATGCCCATAACCACGCTTTTATGCGATTTATTTTATTTTAAAGTTTTATACATCTAAAACACACTTTTTCATTCAAAAAGTTTCTTACTGATTTATCGGCAGCGTAGACCGAAGTTTAGTTCTCCTGTAGGGAGATTCATTTTTATTTATTTAACTAAATTTGGGATATTTTTTTTCAAACCAGAAACCTTTATTGTATGCATGGATGGTGTACATGTGACTGATTTAACATGCCATATTACTCACATTTTTTAGTCGAAATTATTTTTGCGAGTGGTTTATTTAATCAGAATTGTTTACCTTCTCAAGCAAAATATTTAGGAAAAAAATATTAAAACTTCGAAAAAGTTGTCTTTCCCACTGCTCTACCGGGCGGGGGCTCTCGGAGGTAACAACCTATAAAAATTGTAATACCGAAAAAATCTGATCAATATAATAAAAAGCATCTCTGGCTAACAAAAAGGCTCGTGGATATAAAGAGCCAGTCATAACTGGATGAGGAAGGACAGCGCGCCAGCTTTAGCACTTGCAAATTGATTTATTTTATACTTTTGTAGTCGGTCAACGAATACAACAGTTTACGGTATTTTTAAATCTTAAAAACAATAAAATCTTATAATAAAATTACAGTACCAATTGTTTTTATTTATTTTTTTCTCCAAAGATTTCAATTTTATTGATCTTAAAGTTTGAAATTTTTAAATGTCCATGAATTCTGCTGACAATCATTAACGGGGAATAAAGTAATAATATTTTATGATATCGCTGCATTTTAATAAATGACAATAGGTATGTATGATTAGGAAGTAAGCTCATGAGTACATACCTATATGGGTTATACAATTCATTTTATGAAATCAACTAATTATTGCAAAATATTATTTGTCACAGAAAAAATATATATATAAATAAAATAAATTTTAGTTATCTGTACCGGGATTATACTACGAGAGTCGAGGTGTAAAAATTGTTTACAAAAAGCTTGGAAATGTATCATTGTAAATGTGTTTTTATCTTCAAGAAATTCCATACTACTTTTTAATACTAATTTACTATTAGAAATCATTTAATAATAGACAATTTGTTCTTATATGCACTCAACATATGATTCAACTGGGCACTAAACGCTCTCTCATTAAATTCAACACAAAATCTGAAATACATAAATAATCAAACATAAGGATTCACTTTTATTATGTATTTAGAAGTTATTATTATTTTTTAAACGGCATCAATCTAACTAAGGCAAAAGTCTAGCAAAATAGGCTGGACACGGCCGTAACTAACATATATATTATATTTTCCTATACTTATTTCTGATAGATAATACCTATGTTATTTAATTGTGTTATTGCTATTGTAGTCTCTCTCATATAAAATTACAATTATAATAATTTCGTTGTCTGTCCGTTCATCCGACGTAACTTCGTGTAACGTCCGTAACATCTTTATAGTATAAAAACTTTTTTCTTCTTTTTTCTTTTTTCCTTTTTCCCTTTTTTATAAATAAGTAAATATTTATTCTTTAGGAACAGGACTTGTAAAAGTACCGTCATTTTTGATGGATTACAGCTAGTACCATAATAATTTTGGATAAAATGTTACCTAATCTGTAATCGAAGTATAGACTAGAATGTGTTAGGAATAAAGAAGTAAAGAATTATATTAAATTGACAAGTATTAATTATCGAAACCTTCACCTCATCCGTATAGGAGACGAGGATGCATCGCAGCCTATAAGTAATGCATAGTTAGTTCTGGTCCGGCCGCGGGAGGCTGCCTGTTTACATCATTTCATCTCCATGATCATCATCAACTCTGCTCTCCCCGGCCTCCTCGCTTCACAGCATCACAGTTACACCACCACACGCGCAATGCCAATTATTCACAATTACAATATTATATTCCTCTGGCATCGAATGGTTTCCAATAATACGATGCGATTCTGAGCGATAATTCCGATTCGTGGTACGATTTTACAAATAAGACGAACTCTATCTGGAGGAAATTCTCGAGCACTGGTAGGAAATGTTGATAATCATCCAATCAATAAATAATAAAGGCACTCGGACAAGGAACAACAGAAGTGTGTCTCTTGAACATTAAGCCGTACTTCAACATAATATGTGATCTGTGAATAAAAATGTTTACTTACGAGCTGCAGTACAGATTTACGCTGGTTATCCTAGGTTCAATTGTGAATTGGATTACAATTAAATGTGGTGAAACTAATCTGGTGCCAAAATTGCAACCCTGGGATTCCGGGTTTAATTCTGATGTTCCCGGGAAGTTCCGATATTAGAAAATGATATTTTCACATTTAAAGACAAAGGCTAGAACGAACAAATACAAATTATTAAAAATATTTAAGTAAAGAAACAAAAAGTTGCATACGTAGATTGTATTTACAGGTAACAATTTGAATAATAATAATTTATTTATTTTTTGTTTACACATTTGTAGATGACAAACATTTTATAGTGTTTAGAAACATGTACCTACATATGACCATGTATCATTGTTGCTAAGGATCTTGGCAGCCAAGTAAACACTAAATTTGATGCTTTGCCTGCTACACTAGTATTTTACTGTATATATATTTACAGTGCTCTTCCAGTAGTTACTGTGTATATGTGCAAGAAATGAATGTGAAACAATTTTATAATCAATATATATATATATATCAAAAGAAACCTGTGTTCCCTATCCGCCAAGTTTTCTCCACAACCAGCTACAACCACCCACTGGTGGTTATGGTGGTGGATAGCCCTTGGTGTCACATCGAAAATATGGGAGTTTTGTGGGGGTGGCTTGCGTGGGTGGGAGTGGGTGACGAAAATGTGCTTTCTAGCACATTATTTTGTTATGGGAATGCCGCAAATGCTTCAGATTGTTTCAAAATAGGCGCGCCTACTGTGTCGGTGAGTCTAGAAGGTTCCGGAAAAACGCGCTCTAGAAAGTTCTGGAAGGAGAAGGTTCCAGAAAATTCCCGAAAGTTCTATAAGGTTCTAAACTGAGTGTCGGAATGTGTCGGTGTGTCTAGAAGGTTCCTGTACATTCGATAAATTTCTTGAAAGTTCTAGAAGCAGAATGTTCTAGAAGGTTCACGAAAGTTCTATGATGATCTAAACAGTGTACTAAAAATCTACGCGCGCGAAGCCGCGTGGGCACAGCTAGTTATGAATAATGTATCCGAAGCAATGGCAAAGCATGGAGTATTTCATCATTTAGTCTTGATCTAATTCTGATACCCCTAAATTGATCAAAAATATTTCGCCATCCCGAATGATTCGCTTACCTTAAGCCAAATTCGCAATATTCGCTTGTACCGAGGATTGTCGAGTGTCACGTCATTAAACATGGTGTACATGTAACCTAGGCATTTTATAAAATTTAATTTAATTTGCCACTGAAACAGGCATGACGTGCCATCAATTTTATGCATAATGGTATAACATCTTGCTATACTTAGGCGGTAATTTTTTATCTTATAGAACTAACATTTTCAATTGATATGAAAATTAGTTTTAGAATCAAACCTGGTGCCAGTAAGAACCTTAATAGGTTCATGTCAAGGATTATCACGGATATTTTCACCAAATATCGAAAGATGGCGTGCGTAGACCCAATGTGTACTGTACCGGTGCAGGTGGTATCGAAATATATTTTTTATTACAACCTGCAGCCTTATCCGGGTATATTGCGTTACGTACGCGACGTTTGGAATATTCACGTTAATAGTGTATACAAAATTTAATACAAAATGTATTTGCATACTTAACAAAATAACAAGAAATTGGGCCGTTCTATTAATTAATAAAGATGATTCATGCGTGTTTCGGAGTCGGGAGTGATACATACTGATCTCTCGTGAAATCTCTTTGTTATAGATGTCAGATTTACAGTAGAGAACCGTATAAGACTCGCACAAGTTGCCTTACATTCCTGTATCATATGTTACTTTTAATAAGGTTAGAAAAATAAATACAAAATCACACGGCACCTGTGCAATTGTCACGGAAAATATTTTTCAAATCGCCGGGGATTCCTAAAGCCACTCTAATTACTTATATGAAGTCTGAAAAACAAGATAGAATAATTAAATCTGGAATTAAGTCTGGAAAAGTCAACCAAATTGACAATTTTTCCTCATCTCTTGCGTTTTTCTTTCCACATATTTGTATGGACAGATATCATATTACAATTTATTCATCAGGTTCTACATATTTTAAATACGTCTATCTTCTAAAATGACAAAAAAACTAAATTATTTAATCAATAAATAAACAACCAAACCTATGATGTTTTAAAAATGAAGAAAATTGCTTCACTTTCCGAGCCTTGTGTAACAACTGTATGGAATCGCGAGTGAGATTTTTTTTCCAATTACAAAGTAATCAATTATCTTAAATTTATAAAAATAATTGTAAATTATGTCGGTTTATTTACTTACAATTTTTGTTTTTAAAAACAATGTTTTAAAAAAATATTTTATCTTTTGTATGGTTTTTTCAACCCTTTTTGCATAACTGTTTAAAAATTATTCTTCCGACTATAAAAGTTATTGCTGTCCCAATTAACTTCGCATAAACAAACCACTTTGCAGTTTAGAGCGTTTATTTGTTATTATAAAAAATGGGTTCTTGTACTTATGACGCGCGTTAGAAGCTTTACTTCTTTGGGTGAATTTGTATTGGGTGTATGTATGAAAAAAAATGGGTTCGTACTTCGAACGCGCGTTAGAAGTTTTACTTCTTCGGCATACGTTAAAAAAAACACGTGCTGTGTTGTATACCTTGCGTTGGAACATATCTGCCAAAATGCGCATGCGTATATGTCTAACTCTAAGCTAAGATCCAACTCAAGGTAAACAAACTAGAATTGCCATCCATTACAGTTTTCCATCATGCAGAAAATAAACGACAATTACAGCGCTCAGAGTAAATGCAATTTTCAGAACATATTTTTCAAACAACTTGATGGCACCCGGAGCATACGCAATTTTCATAACACCGTTTTCAAACTTGATGTCATTACTTATAAAAATTGTTCTTCGTTAAATATCACTCAGAAAACCGCCATCTTAGCTTTTTATTGGTAAGTCGTGACTGCATGGCGTGAAAATATTATCGTTGCATGATGCGCGCGCATTTCATGGCATCCTAAAATATAACCCTCAACGCCCCCAAAATGATGAAGATTTGTGTTATTTTCTTGAACTAGTCTCTTGTAAGATTAACCGGATCGACTCTACATTGAAAACAAAAGTATTTTTTTGTAGTTATACTTCGTTAATCGCATTCTGGGTACGCCACATGTAGCGGGAATGTGATACCAGAACTGACGACACCATATTGAATTATTGTTAGCTGTCAGATTCTGTTTATGTACATGCGAGTTCACGAATGTTTCGATCGTTTTTTTATGAAAGTTTTTGTTTATAGAAGTATAACTGCTACCGTGCGTACATGAGTGCACGCACGATTTTTTCGTTTGTTTTAAATCTCACCAAATGAATTGATAAAGATGTTTTATTCAACGTGTTCTAGCCGCTCGATTGATTTTTTCATTCCCTGTCCGCCCCTGAAGATGTCGGGGCCGGCTGACCGTGTAATTAAAATAGCTCTTCTGAACCCAACCCGAAAACAGTAGGTGTTAAATGAATTGTTGGTAAAAAGTGTTGAACGTTGATGTATGGCGCGGAACACCTCATCTGCTGCGGCCAATGCACGAGTAACCTTTCACCCCGCAACACCTTCGGCCCGATGGACCCGGCCGCGGGAACCAATCAGCTCCGAGCGGGCCACCGCGGCGACCCACCGCGTCATTACGGACCAGGTATTAATGGTGGTCCTATTCGATGCCCACCTTGTGTGTTTAAAGGCTGATGGAAATTGTATCGATAAATGCAACATCTGCTCAAACGAGCTCCGACGAAATTAATCGTCAATTAATGTGCATAAAATTATTGAAGTTATTGAAGGCATGATTCGCTAGCAAAGACTCAAAAATGTAAGTAAGTATTCTTGACCCGAGGCAATTGTACCTTAAAATCCAACCTATAAAATTCTACAAGAATAATATTATAGAATCCACCAAACACATGTCACAAGGCAAGCAAAGAGAATTAATTTTGTCGTGCCTAATATGAAACTTCTTTTGGTCACTTTAAATTCATTGCCCCGCGTGTTTAAACAAGTTGTAAATATGTAAACAAAGGAAATTGTAAATATTATATAACTAATTGGTTAAAAATATCAGGTAGACGATAAACTGAAGAAGTTATTATGGTGATTGATTTTCTTTACTGTTTCATTTTCTTTTTTTTATACAACCAAAATGTAATTCGGTATGTGAGTACCTATCGTATTTAATATGTATTTTAGAATTTTGATCCGCTGATTTAGAACTGTCATTGAAGAAAATTATTATTTGTATTGTTCTAGTTTGAGTTGGAAGATAACTGGACAGTTTTGCGCTAGAACATAATATGCACATTTTGTCCAGCAATGTATCGTTTACGTTGCATGTTTGATTGGTTAGGACCCTTGCCACTAAAAGACCATTCGGGAGTTCGATCTCGTTAGACATCCACATCAAAAAATGCATTTTCTTTTAAAAAATACTTAAAAAATAATAATAAAATAAATAATAACTATTTTCAAACTAAGCTAGAACGGGGTTCAAACCTCCAACCACTAAAGCACTAGGCAAATATCTTAACCACTAGACCAACTAGAAAATAATAAGTAAGACCACGGACCATCAAAACAAATAGACATGAACTAACGTAAATTCCAAAAGCACAATTTGCCACCACGTCTGGTGCCAACACGTTCGCTTTGTTTAAAAAAATTATTACGAGCCTTTGAATTTTAAAAACTATTCTGAAAAGGTTAAACTAAATACTCTTAAAAAGTTCAATATCTTAGTAAATAAGTCGTGCTTTATTCCAAGAAGATGTTTTGAGTTACGAGACTCGGTTTGGAAAAAGGTTTAAAAAATACGTCTATTGTAAAAAAGTACGTCCTGTTTACTAAGGGATTTAATTATATAAGGATAAATACTTTATGAGTAGCATAAATATATATTTGATTGTCGGATTTTTCCTTGAACCAATGGACGTCCGTATCCGCTGTGATCCATTCCCCTGTCCCAAAGAACTAGTTTAATTCAACTCTGTTTATATTTTATATTCTTTGAGTAAGACGATTTTAAATTGCATTGATTTACTATACAAATCAGTGTTTCTAAATGAACTACACAAAACGATGTATTGACTGACTGCGCAAACTTAAAAATAAATACGACACAACTAAAAAGTTTGACGATTGAATGTAAATTTAACCAATTCAATAATATTTTTGTGCGCAACTCTCGTCCCGTGGAACAAATGCCTCGATGAGATTGATAGGCTGTGGGAGCACTAATAGCTTCATGATTTATTCCCGCAATTTAAACGGTTCATTAATGGGAGAGAAACAAAATATTGTAATGTATTCGTAGAGAACCATTTAGTGTGATCTGTGACGCGCAGTGG
This sequence comes from Agrypnia vestita, assembly GCA_016648135.1. Taxonomy (NCBI): domain Eukaryota; kingdom Metazoa; phylum Arthropoda; class Insecta; order Trichoptera; family Phryganeidae; genus Agrypnia; species Agrypnia vestita. The sequence continues at coordinate 13,155 of JADDOH010002365.1, forward strand.
GCGAGGTGATGATTGATGATGGCCGGCCTCCCAGGACGAAACCACTTAACGCTGCCGACTCTTCATAAATATCACTTACGGGTAGTCCGCGAGAGGTCATCCATTCATCACCGTGGCCGGCAGGCGGCGCTGCGAAGCTGCCCTGCCCGGCCAGCCGATTAATCCCTAAAATACGCAATCAGCGCCTGACACAACCCCGTGATCGGGAGGTAACATACATCTGGTCATCTCGTGAATCTCAATAAATATAACACATGGCACATCCCTTAAAAAGTGTGTCAGAAAGGTCAGAAAAAGTAAAAATTCAGAAGAGCGAAAACAAACATGGACCATTTCTTAACTTTAATAACAGAACTGTTGAATGCCTTAGTGAACAGTGATGGGGAACCTATGACATGCGTGTCAGAGGTAACACGCTAGCCTTCACCAGTACTCGAGCTACCAAAGAAACGCGATTGTAATCAACGCCTTGTTTGCATGCAATAATATTTACGAACTCTGGCAAACAAACAGCTCTACACAAGTATAAACACATACCCCGTTGCGCCAAATCTGGAGCTCAAGGGCACACTTAGAGGTATGACACGCCAGCAGAGTTAGGTTAGATATTTTCCGAATTTTTGATTCGCTGAGCCTGTAAGGTCCGCCATTACTCCCTTGGTATATGGTGCGATTGCTTAGAGTCTTCTGGACAGCAATGGGTACTAAAGCCAACAGATTCTCTATAATTGCAGAATATAAGACAAGCAACAGAACAACGTCAATTGAAACACTGCTAACAATGATAGGTTTAGTTCACGATCAATCTGAGACGCTTTCTACAATTTTTCGGACACATCGTCCGTAGAAAAGATGATAGAGAACCTGGAGAAACTGGTAGTGACTGGAAAGGGAATAACAACATCAGATGTTAAAGCAGATTAAAAATCTGCAAAATATAATTGCTAAGCCTTTGTCAAAAATAATTAATAAATGTATTGAGGATAATGAATTTCCCCAATGTTCAAAAATTGCCAATATAATACCAATTTATAAATCAGCCAGTAAAAAGGATGCGGGTAACTATCGTCCAATTGGCCAATTAAGTACTTTCAGTAAAATTTTTGAGAAAGTATTGCAATCGCGCATTGCAAAATTTATAAATAAAATTGGAGGTCTTGATCCTTATCAGTATGGATTACAGAAACACCTCTGCTGCACTAATGGATGCAATCAACTTCTTTAAAAAAGAATTAGATAAAGGAAATTATGTTGTACCAGTATTTATAGACTTGTCAAAAGCATTCGACACTGTAAACCATGATATCTTATTAAAAAAAATTAAACAGTCTTGGGATCAGGGGTAATATATTAAAACTTATTGAAAGCTATCTAAAAGGAAGATGTACTATGACAAAGAATTTCAATAAGTTGAGTGATCATATAAATATAGACATCGGAGTTCCGCAGGGTTCAATATTGGGTCCATTATTACATTTATTATATGATATAGATGATCTGCGATATGCTAATTTACTGGGGAAATATTTTGTTAATGCTGACAATACTCTACTAATTTATGGCAAAAGCAACTTACAGAGCAAAATTAATGATGATTTTTATGTATATCTTTTGTGGCTGAATAAAAATGCACTTAGTATTAATGTAAAAAAACTAATTACATGATTCTAAAGCAAAAAATAAACCGCCTTTAAGCCTAACACTTTCTATAAAGGGATATATTATAAAACAAAGTGATTGTGTGAAATATCTGGGGCTTGAAATAAATGAGAGACTTCTATGGACGAATCCTATCCGAGCTCTTTTAAAAAAAACTTGGGCCTATAGTTTGATGAAAAGAGCTGAACTATTTGATACAAGAACTAAAAAAATTATCTACAATGCTTTTATTCTCCCTCATATTTTATACGGCATTATTATTTGGTCACAGTGTAATTTACAGACTCAGGGAATGATACAAAGAATTTTAAACAGAGCCCTTAAAATGATCTTCAACCTGGATCCTTACACCAGAACCACTGACTTGTACAGGATCACCGGCATGCTTAACGTGAAGGATCTGATATATGTGGAAAAGATAAAGATGATTTATAGAATAAAAAATAAGTTATTGAAAACGAATATCGTCCTATACCAGAACAGTGACGTGCATAGACAACACGGGAACAAGAGACTATATAAGAAGTAATATACCGAGGACTAATAGAGAGAGATATGGTTTCTTATACACTGCGGTCGATTTCTATAATGGGATCCCCAATTCCATAAAGGAATTGAATAGTGTGAAACTTTCAATGAACTGCTGAAGGGACTCGTATTGGAGAGGAGATAACTGTTTGACAAGTCAATGTGATTATATTTAATATGTATTAAATATAATTACTCCTTGAATGTTATGTAATATTTATTAATATATTACTTACGTGCTAGAACTTTATAATTTTATATCTTATATGCACTGCTTATACCTGATATTGTTTTGTATACCTCTTTCTATGTTATAACATTTTTATGTAAAAGCCTAGAATGGGCGTGAACAAATAAATACATAAATTAATTTATATTTTTTAATTAAATAGTTCATCAATTAGATTCTTGCAACACATATGTATGTGATTGTCAATATCTATGCATGTGACATATATGTAAGTGATTTTCACAAGTCTGTGTATTTATTTCTGTGTTGTGTTTCGCTCTGTCCGTAAACGGTTAACACGGCGAAATTAGTTTATCTCAGTTCTCCGGATCGCAGAAGTTCGCATCCCGTTGGTAGCCAACTATTTTTTCGGCGCTTGGATTTTCCTGTACACCTTGCTATTTGATTAATCTTTTAAGCGTTAAATGCAACTTGCGGTGAGGAGACTGGGGGAGTGAGGAGCGCGAGGCGTGTGAAGTTCCGCCGGAGTCTGGGTACGGGGCATGATGTCTTTGTTATCAGTCAGAGCCGAGCTGCAGGACGGGCCGGATCCGATATTGGAAGTTTACATCCGATGGAGCTAAGTAAAGCAACCTATAATTACGGCCTCTTAACATAACTGGATTGGCCGACGGGCGACGGGCTCGTGTGGAATCCACTCGGATTTACGATGTATAAACAGGCTGTAGTTCCATAATCGACCATTTTTATGCCGTTGTACCTTATGTTCAAATTTAAAGATCATCATTTAATAGCGCGCTGGGACCCAAGACCGCAAATTGATTAGAACAAATATTAGCTCGTAAATGTGTCGGGATTCAGTTTAATTACAGCTGAATGATATCAGTGGCGTGCGCTGGGCATGGACTTGGGTGGTGCTGCTATTATGAATGCTGTAGAAGTACCCTTTATCTTCGTTATGCTCTTGGCAGTGCAGACGTACTAATAACCTCATCATCGATGATCCTACCCGCAGCATCCGACGATTTCTTGAAGAGAGTAATTTTCACACGGATGCGTCCATCTAGTCGGTGATCTTGCGCGAGGACGAGTTCCCTCGACTTTGCCTCGTACCGCCAGCGTCCTCTTTGCATCAGTACGTCTTGTGACATGCCCAAAGTATTTCAGGAGGCGCATTTGTATTGCGGAAGATAGATGTCGCTCAAAATTTATTTCTTGTAAAATGGAGTGAGCTTAGCTTTTTGAGCTGTGAGTAAAAATAGGAAAGGCTGTATTCACATTAGAGACTATACATATCTTAAAGAAATACTCTTTCGAAAGTACTTCTTTTATTTCGACCGTGTGTATACGACCTCTTGGGCTGACGTTTCAGATCCTATTGCAGGCTCCATCATAAAAGCTGATGTGCTGTGTTGCTCTGAGTAATATTACCGTTAAGTATTGGTTTGTAATATCGTATAATAGCTGAAAAACTTTAACCGAAAGCTTCTGAACGGTCATGAAAACCTTCATACATTTCTATGTCAGTAAATTTTCACGCTAGAAACATATTCATATTATTACTATGTATTATTCAGTTGTATTTATTCTTACTATTGACACGGGCACCTGGGTATGAACAAAAATCTCTCACTGGTGTTCATTACCTGGAAGGGCTTAGAGCCCGTCGCATAATCGTCAAACTGCCTTTTTTCCCAAATGGCACCCTTTCGAGAAGTGATTCTCATTCGGACAATATGGACAGCCCGGCCGTTAATAAATGTCGCTAATGAGTCGTCTCCACCGCCGCCGAAAGGGCATAAAAGCGGTGCACTGTTACCATCCGGCAGGTCAAACTGTTCGGAAGGCTTTAACAGTCCTCAACTTCCTAGGGAGTGTCCGGTAGGTATTCGGGGCAACCCTAGAAAACGATATCCCTGCCGCAGTCGAGTGCTTCCTGCTGGACCGAGTCAGTACCGAGCCGGATCTGAGTGAAGCTCGAGTCTCGTCGAGTACTCATCTCCGGGCGATGGTGGAGACGTGTCTTGCCATCGAGCTTTTTTCGGAGTTTTTGAGCTTTCGCCGCATCCGTGAACTGGGATCAACGAAAATCCCAACATAACATTATATAGTAACCGTGCTGTAGACCTGAGTGCCTGTGCTAATTTTCTTTTATATTTCTATATGTTCTTCTATATTTCTACTGCGTATGTAGATGTATTTCACAAATTAATTAAAAGTCAACAAAACCCCTTTGTTTTGTACACTACTTCCATGTCGCTTTGTCACTTGCATATAACTTGAAACAAACAACTCCATTTCGTTATGTAATACGTACCTATGGGTTCTGTTTTGCAACACGTCTGTTCAATCAAGATGTATATACAGAATACACTCGGTGCGGGGCACATCAGTATCATGTGTAGTTGGTAAGTTTGGGGAAAATTTTACAAATAATTATGTGAAATACATGCCCAGCTACAATAGTAAGAATAAAATATTTACACACTCGAGAAAAAAAGCAATAAGAAATAAATGATTTTAAAATTTTATTTTAAAATTATCTTCTTGCTTTGGTGGATTTGTAAATTTATGGGTCCATGTTAATACTAATAATTGCATCAATATCAACAATTTTGCGCCTTTAAGGTTCCTTATATCTTGCATGGCCCCAATGCATCGAGTCTCAATACATACTTGTGAACGATCGTTTTCAAGTAAAAATAGGTAAGGTGTTTGTTTTTAAAAAATAGTTATATGCAAATAACGTAGGATCTCAATTAATTGAAAACAAAAATATGCAGCGTCGGATATTGCCGCAGTTATCCGTGTAAACGTCAGTCTTGTATATATAATATATTAAAATTAAATAAAAAATATTTTGGATCATTATTTTCGGGAGCAACTTATATTTATTGATTATAGGATAGTGGTATTAGAGGTAGGACATACATCAAATCTATACAAGTTTTTCCTTGCATGCTCATACTACAGACTCGTCAGATGCCACCAGAGATGCCCAAGAGCTTACGTTGCCTATATTCTCGGCAGTATTGCTTGTTGGTTTTGGGTACGGGTCCGGTGTTTCCTCAGTAATTATTATCTTTGAAATCTGTGTTCTACGCATTCATGTCCGATTTTTGTAATTCTGTATTTACTTTGTCCCCATATATAGGTATACTCGTACATTGCCTCCTTTGTCCTCATATGTAGGTACGTAGGAAAATCCGAAAATTTTCAATCCTTTCCAAATTTAAAACCTAGTTACTTCTTAAGTTTTAAGAATATATACTTAGAAGCTAAAATGATTTTTAATACATATATTGTTATTTAAAACTACACTTTGTTTACTTGAACAGAATAATTAGACTCTGAGATATAATCCCGTTTATGGACAAATGTCAAATCTGGAAAATTGAAGATCTTAGGTTCCTTTTGCACGTTCACGGTTCGTGACCAAATAACAAAGCAGCATTTGCACAAACTTTCATATTTTATCTTTAAAACGAGACTAATATAGAGGGATTTTGTTTTTATTTTTAGCCTAGTTATTTTGTTTGCAATTACGTTGATAGAAACTGTAGCTATTTTAAATATATTTTCACGACAAGCACAGTGGCATTATAGTTTACTTTCACTAGACATAATTCAAATGTAGCAATACAATCCAGATGGCTGTCAACATGTTGTTTCATATATTGATATTATGCGAGATAGACAGACTGACATAAATAAACAATACATATATTAGTTTTATAATTTATAAATGTAATTGCCGATATTAATTATAATATAATTATAATGTATGTATTATTAAAGGCAACCCATTGACAAAAGGATAATAAAACACAGGTAGCACTCGATAATTAGTCATCTGTGAAACAGAATACCTTACCTGGGTCCATCGGATAATATCACTTAAGGAATCTTCTTAACAGATGTATCGCTCTTATGATATATCAACTGGGAACAAATCGCAGGGTGGTTGAGCGTCAACCTTTCAATTTGTCAAACAATATAACAATAACACGATAACCGTCTATTATTAAATTAATAAAAATAGTTTATTAGGTAATAAACTCGATCGATTTTACTTTTTAAATATATAAGTCACAAATTTCAGTTTAGGAGTCGTGGAGAGTTCCTTTATATTTTACGTTTACATTTTTTAAAATAGTTAGATGGTATTTATTGTCTCGCTTTAAGAATCTGCAGAGAATACCTTAAAGTTTAAACTGTAAAAATGAATGCTCTCTCTTAAGAACTTTTGAGATTTTGTTATTTTTAAGCATATTGATATACAAGTATAATATGACAAACAAGTATAATATTACAAGTATAGTATTGATATACAAGTATAAAACCGGCGTGCCTGTTCGTATAGTAAGGATTTTTGAGTCCGAAGTAGGTTAGATCTACACTACTTCGGATTATCGAGGTTTTACTGGATATACATATTAGTCGAGGTTTTATAAATGCATTAAAAAATTGTACAGCAATATATTGTCATTATAATTGTGAATACTGAAATTATATGTGGGGTATAAAAGCAAAGGCACCAATATCCAAAAAATAAAAAAAGTTTTGCGTGCAGGCACCGAGGATTGCTAAATTCTAGATTTTATGTATCTATCCCATCCAAAATTATATTTCCTATAAAATTTCGAATTCAGTACATTATAAATCAGTAATCCTCGATGACTGCATTACATATTTTTTTGGATACTGGTGCCTTTGTTTTTTTACCCCGCATGAATGCCACGTATGGGAAACTCCGCCTAATGTTTTAACGCACAATTATTATTGTGTTATTGAAAATAAAATTCCATAAATATTTGCAGGTGACGTAAACAGTGTGCTAAATTAATAGAATTTTAAAGCAATATTTTTCAATTAGTTTTCTGTTAATTGTTATTCAAAAAAAGTGAAACTTACCCTTACGGTAAATATACATACGCCAACACACCAAAGCATATAAAAGGTTTAATTTGAATCTCCTCGGAGAGACGACATAATAACTCATAACATGAAATGTCTCTTCGCGACGAGAAAATATTCAATTCTGATCATTAAAACCAATATCACTGAGGAATTCAGAACAGAGCTTGGATGTTCAGAGTAGCTCCAGTGCAGGCGGCTGTCTTCACCTTAACTTCAAGATCGGTTTCACTGCTTTTATTTCTCAGGATGTATACACATCAAGTGCTTTGTAGGTGTAATAAATCTATATAATATTATATCCAAAATATTATGTCAAAGAGATTACGTTCAATGCCTTGATACATGAAGAACATTAGTAAGATAAATGCTGAGGAATATCTACTAGATTTTTGAAGAATCTTCCATGGAATATTCTTTATACTTATTATTTTTATACTTATACTTATTAAAATCTCCTTCTATATACTTTTGGAGAGACATAGAAGATACTGTGATTTTTTAAAAATTGCTAATAAATTAAAGTAATAATTACCGACGTGCATTTAAAAACATTATTATACTACACCCATGAAAAATGTACAGAAATATTAACCCATGTCTTCCTCTTTTCATGGCAATAGTGACGATGAAAGTAATCAATATTCAATAATTATTATACGCTAGCAATTTCAAATCTATTTTGAAATCAGCACAGATAAACAAAATTGAGTCCATGGCTTAGTGAACTTACAACAAATTATGGAGAGTAAATATCTATTCAATAATATACTCGTATACATAAAAAATTTCGGTAAAAATATCTTAACTAATTCATCGTAGGCTTTAATCTTGAACCTCCATCATTAAAAAGGCCAGTATGAACGTCAATATGTCTTCAATAATTTATTTGTTTACGAACAGGATTTGTTCCTGAAATACATTTATAAATGGAGAAAGATTTTTTGAAATATACTATACAAAACAAACTGTTCTGATATATAAAAGAAGCATATCTTTTATTACAGATCTCAACCAGTTTCAGTGATATTCATTAAATAATATGAATTAATCACGAATGTAATATGTAATGAAAATTTGTACATTGTGGGGTATAAAAGCAAAGGCTGCAATATCCAAAAAAAATTTCAACGCAGTCATCGAGGACTACTAATTGTGCTGAATTTGAGATTTTAAAGGAAATATAGCCTATAAATTTAAAGGAAAAATGATTTTGGAAGTAATAGATACATAAAATCTTAAATACAGTACATTTTAAATTAGTAATCCTTGGTTACTGCATTCAATTTTTAAAAATTATTTTAGTTACTGTTGTCTTTGCTTTTATACCGCACAATTATTATATGGATAAAAACATTGTTTTTAAAAATAAATTTTTTTAATGCAGCTTTGCTTTACATATTAAATTGTTTGACTCGAGAAAGTTGACACAGGATTTTTTCCTACGTAATATCAAAAAGTGTAGTGAGATTATTTCGAAATTAAACAATCAATATATTATTATCTTCTTCAATAACTGCAAAATGTCATTGTAGTAATATTATTTATATATTCACAAGAATACACGTAGTATTAACCACTAATTTGTCGAATTATCAACATGTTTCGAGGCCAATGATCCCTTCATCAGGATACAACGTATAGTAAAATATTTGTTATTTATACACAGCTGACGGGACCGCTGGCCCCGAAAAATATTTATAATTCAAAAATTAGTGGTTAATACAAAGTAATAATTCTTGTTAATTATACAATCTCTTATTTTTAAAAATAATTATCGCAAATATCCTGTGGTTATTCATTTTAATCAAATTTTTCCAACTGGTTTCGAAAACAATCGTTGGATAAATTTATTAATTCAAGTGTTTTAGCAATTTCTATGTGATATAAACAAAGTGAACATATAAATTTGATTAATTAAACTCTTTTTTAAATAAAAAAATGGTGTCAGTTCACGTGAAAATATGTATTAAAAACCACATCTTTCTCCCACACAACAATCGGCTACCTTGTTATAAAGTCTTTCTCATTAACAAAATGAAAATAAGCCCAACAGTAGTTTGACGAAACGCCCATGCGAGAGCTGATCCCGCAGCCCGTCCGGGGCCCGCGCTCGATTCTAATCATTTCAATGGACCATTTTCTCCTGAAGAAGTTCAGAGCACTCCGTCAACCTTCCCCCGCCCCCGCTACACGAGGATTGTTATTTGATGAATCTCTAAACCTAAACCACTCGAGAATTTCAATTCAATCTACTACCCCATTACAATGCCGGAATAATTTTATATACATTTTTGAAATAAATAAATCGGTAGTCAAAATATTTGTTGATCTAGCGGTGATACAGAAGTCGCTTTATCCCGGGAGACTACCAAATTGATCCTATTATTTATATTGTACTTATAACTATATTATATATGTTAATATCATTTTTTTATATTTAAACTATAATATAATTTCGTATTACTCGTACTTGTTTGTATATAACTACTTGAATACCTTATTGTTAGGGAGTTAAAATATTGTAAAAATAAAGAATAGATTATTGACTAACTTCTAGTATTTTATGTTATGTTCTCTTGACTTCTTCATTTTGAAAATATGTGACGCATTCTGTAAATGTATAAACAAAAAATTAATTATTATTTTTAATTGTTCTTGTTGAACATTACGGTTAGTTAATTATTATTTTTGAACATAACGGTTAGTTAATTCATCAAAAATAATTAGTGTGATAAATTAGTAACAGGTTTTGTAAAGTTTTGTTGTACTAAATACCTTACATATATTTAGTGTACGCTTAAGTCCACGCGTATTAACGTATTAACTAGAACTGTCCAGTGAATATTTAAGAAATAACAAATAATGCCATGCAAGTGTTTCGCATCACTTTTCCTAAAATCTATCCCGAATCATTTCCGAACTAAATGCAATACTTTACTCGCTCGCGCTGCGCATTGTTTTGAATACACCTATTGACTTAAACAGAAATGTTCTAAAACGGTTTAAACTTAATTCGGGGCAAATATGTAGGTACAAATCGTATTTAAAATCATAATACTTTTATTGCTTAATAAATAACTTTAAGATTTTTCCTAAAATACTAGGAATAATGTTAATATCTTTAAGAATAGAACTGAACTTTCACAGTTACACAACAAAATGGTTATGAAAAATTATACATATGAAGACCCCATGGCAAGAAATTGTTAACTAAGATTCAAGTCATTTTGAGATAATAAGAAATTTGCATTTCGCCTTTGAAAAATATGTTTTATTGCTAATTCAAGATTTATTTTTATTGATTTATGTCACTAAAATAGCAAAAAAGTATTTACAAAGTAAAAAACGCATTTAAGCACAAAAAAATAAAAATATACTAATTTTCCCTAAAAATGTAGTTAAGAACCATTTTATCGCATCTGGAACTCATTTTTAATAGAATAACACCTTTTTAAAATTGGTAAAACACGAACATCAAACAACCCTTCAAATGCTATCCGTTTTTACCATCCATTATCCAAAGTTATAAAATACCTGGCATGTTAATTAATAATACAAAACATGGTATGTACCATTTAAAATTATTGAAAAATAATATACAAGTACATATTATAATAGACCCCAAATAAAAACAAATATATGACAGTACTGCCAGAGTAAAATTTATATTAGTCATACATATTCCAATCAAATTTAAAGGCATGTTAATTTCAGAATGATGGCAAGAACATGTTACTATTAAAGATAACATGTTCTTCCCATTAGTAACTGATTTGATTTTTATGAAAAAGTGTAGTTAACATGTTCATCCCTATGATTTGAACATGTTCTAATTATTGTTAAGTTCTGAACTTATTTCCAATGGAAAGAGCGTACAATATTTAGTTTAGACGGCTTATTAACTAATTTTTGACAAAAATGTTAGTTAACAACTTCTTACCATGGGGTCTTCATATGGTAACGAGATAATTGCGCACTGTCAGAGCCTCCCGAGGACAACAACACGATCGAATTCTCTCAAACATTCGGAAGAGCGTACAATATTTAGTGTAGACGGCTTATTAACTAATTTTTGACAAAAATGTTAGTTAACAACTTCTTACCATGGGGTCTTCATATGGTAACGAGATAATTGCGCACTGTCAGAGCCTTCCGAGGACAACAACACGATCGAATTCTCTCGAACATTCCATAACATTTTAGACGCACTGTGGAACACTTCACAAGCTTCTCGTGATCTTCGTGAAATTTCACAGGTCTCTCGAGGCGACCAAGCGGTTGTCGAAGGATCTAGAAGGCGACGTTACCTATAAATACAAGGGCGTCACGCAACGCGGAATCAGTAATTCGTTAACGGTTAACCCACGCGATATGAGCAACAGAGCGAGCGCGGTGCGACCAGCGATAGTGATACCAGCGATAAAAAATAAAGTTCCTACCGGGGTAAGAAGTTTTTCTACGTGCAAATATTGAATGAAATTTACCAGAAAGAACGTTAATTGGTGCGAATTAAGAAATAGTGCAATAATAAGTGTGTGTCTTGCTAAAAATTGTGAGCGCGCTCTATTTTTTGAGTGCCCTATGATGCCAAATCGTATGTATGCGCACACCCGCACATCTTGGAGGGAATATTATACCTGACCCATATCATGTTACGCAAAGGGCAAAGAACTACTTACGAATTGGCGATTAATTTAATACGCATATCATAACACCGTATTCCTAAGGCTAAAGCTCCATATAATAGAAAGTTATACATTCCTACGCTGATAAATATCATTCAGTTATTCTACAGTCTTACACACGCTCACATTTAAGGCTCATAACACGTTATCTTCGGTTGTGCCACCGACTTCTTGCCCACCTTTCATCACTCATTCGTTCCGTGTGCACGAACAGTATAAGTAAACCCTTCATTCGCTAATCTCGGCCCTCTATCTTCCAAGGAGAATGAACGTAAAAAAACTCACTTTAAATTAAAAATAAATTTAATTATGGATCTACCTGTACCTGTGTAAAAAATAGTAAACAAAATTGTCTTTGCATCATAATTGCACACATAAGACATGGCTTAACACCGTGTGGCATTAGTGGCACTAATTGCAGTTACTTTTTGAATACAAGTAGGTGATTTGATCAAAGGTGACTACCACCAAAATCAGTATGAAATGTATTGCCTTGTATAGAAAACAATCCGGATCTATATCTTATTGAAAATTACGTTATTTCCTAATTTTAGAACATTCAAAATATGTATTATGATGAAACAACTAGTAATAACTGCTAAAGCTTTTCTAATTAGAGAACGCAACGATTAAATATGTCCTGAAATCTATTGAAATCATTAAAGATTGGTTGAAATTTGTTTGATAGTTTAAATCGACCAAAATGAAATATCTCGAAATCGGAAGTAGGTTATCTAGATTCGATAAATGTGTTTAATTGGCACTTTTGCCATTTTAAATCATGATAAATAATTAATAGGAACATGAATAGGGACAAAACTTAAAACGAAACAAAAAATAATGTCTCTGTGACATAAATCCAGCACTGTTCTGAAAGATTTGAACAAACTCAAAATATTCTGAATTGTAAATACTGGTCAAAAAGGAATTTAACAAAAATTGGAAATAATATTTCCTGGCGTATCCTAGTGTAATGCAAGTATTCGGATGAATTTCATTACACATAATAAAAGTATATTGCTCCCAAAATTCCGTAAAAATCAATTGTAGATTTTCTCATTAGCGACATCTGTGGGGATTTAGGGGAATGAAAATGGCTTTGTACAGGCCGCATGGAAAAAAGGCGCTTACAACTCATATATGAAAGCTTCACGCAATTTGAACATATATACAACTTCCAAAAAATGAATATGCATGGTATATTCTATCATGGGTGGAAATGGCGAATGTTACAATTGTGTAAAGTGATCACTTAAGCCAACCAAAAGACAGGTCATAAGTCCTGTTACACCCAAATGACTTCTATACCTACTTTCCCATAATTAATACAGTTTCGTCTCTGTGAGATATCTATAATATACACTAAAAAAAAATGTAAACTAGTACGTTGGGATGACAGAATAAGTTTTTTTTTCGACGTGTAAGAGAAATCAAGAATATTCAAAAAGTTAATACAATTAATGCCACTAGCCACTATGTAATATACGTGGGCACTCGCATTCAACCGAACTTGAAGTCACATACAACAGCTCAGGTCCTGTATAATGTTTCTCTTACAATGGTTCAACGCTTATAATGTACAGCTGTATATAATTAATAATGCAATAAATTTTATACCGTATTGTATTTACCTGGTAGAAACGGAAGCGTGTCGAGTATCTGAATCTTGTTCTATTGTTTATGGAATACGAGGCACTTAAAACAGTAGGGAAAATACTAATAGTATTTTAATATCGTAATTTTAAGGTACACTAAAGCCGCACATTTTGCAAAAATAAGTCATGAAAATATCAGTTTTGAAAGTTTTAATTTTTTTATGAAACAAATAAAATGGTTCATTTGCCAAACTGAAAAACAGGTTAAGGGCAATGATTTCTTTTCATTAAGAAATAGAATAATTTAAGGAATACTGATATGTAATTACATATATGATCATGTATTGTTTCACTGCAGTTGCATGCATTTCAATGGGATATCTTTATTTGGCAATATTGATTAAGCCTTTAATTACCTTATTAAATTAATATTCGTGACATAACATGTTCTCTCGTCCTTTCGCTACACGCATTGTTTGTGTCGGTTCTCTCATCGTTAAATTTCATCGACCATCAGGTTAATATTAATATATAATTGATTTATTATCTCTTATAGAATAAGATGAAAGGAACTTTTTCGGTTGGTAGAATTTTGCGTTTTGTAAATATTGTCACGGGACGTGGCTACGGGAGACAAATGAAAACACTGCAAATTAATAAACGGTCTATTAATTATTTTAACAAATTCACAAAGACACTGGACACGAATTGAAATTAAACACTATTCCTTAATTCGCACTATTTCGCAATCAATCACTTTATCCTCGCTTGCTAGAATATTCTGTTTAATTCTCCGCGTAAATCCTTCGCCCGATATCTGTCGCTTCGATTAAACTGTTGTCGATGGGAATACTGTTTCCATTACCTTTATTACCGTTAATTATAACATTAACATCGCTGGTTAATGTCGCGCCGGTAAACGTCAAAATAAACATGAAGTGCCGCGGCACTGGCTCCGCTCTTTTATATGAAACACCTTGGTTTTTTGAACCTCCGAGAATATTCTTTATATTTCTTGTGTTTTCGAAAATGTTTCGTTGACGTTTACCGAATGTTGTAGAATTGTTTGAATTAGAATTGTTGTAGAATAAATTAAAAAAAAAAACGTATGCATAAAAATCGTACATACGCATAAGTACGAATGTACTTTTAAAAATCTCAATTGACGGTGTTTCATCAATTTTTTAAGGCTTGTTTCATAAATTAATCCATATAAAAAGATTGTCCAAGAAATTATCCATTAAAAAATGAACACATAAAAAGTAGATTACAGATGTATCATTACCAGCTGCGAAATCTATGTTTACAATGTCATGGGAAGGACCATATACGTCTCGAGCCATGGACCACCCTACAAAAACTTCCATACACGTTCCCCACATAAAAAACTTCGTCTCTGTGGGACTTCACACGGACGTCAGTTTTTTGCAAATTATTAACAATTATAAACATAAATAATAAAAAAATTAATGAGGTGAAATGAATTCACAACAATCATTGTTCGTAGAACCCAATCGGGATGCGGGTCCAGCACAGCGGCGGCCCCTGCGGTCTCCCTCATCGTCCTGCAGATGTTTTATCTGCAAATCTGTCGTTTACTAGTTTACTCCGAAAATGAGGTACAAATTTGGAGGCAGCTGCCGTTGAATGCGGTCCACTGAAGATTTTTACAGGTATTATATAATCTGTAAAATGATTAATGCAAAAATAACTTGGCGTTCTATTGTTGACAAGGAAGGAACTCCTCTAAACAAAACCATTAATAGCGCCAGTAACAGGTAATGGCTCAACTCAGTGAATTTGAATGAAATCTTCCTTTTTGTTGAGTATATTTACGGTTAAAACAGAAAGCCTAACATGTACTCTCATGAAAACAGAGGTCAAAAATTTAAATGTATGTTAGGCACAAAGAGGTTATAATGACTTCTTTGGTAGGGCATCACACGAGGAGACAGGAAATAAAACTCGTTAAAGTGTATTTTGATTTTTTTTATTTATAAAAATCCATATTAACTTCGATATAATAATAGTTGATATTATAAAGTTTTTGTTGGATATTGCCACTCAACTGGCTCTAGGGCACGTTCCTGAGTATCAATGAAGTGACACAATAAGTGGCAAGTCATGTCGCTTGAATGGCGGAAATTCGTTGGACAAACAGAGTCATCTAGTTCTACCAGAGGAGAATCAAAAGTGCCGACTTGCCGCCCTAAAACTACCCGACTGACGAAACCAAACTATGCAGAAATACTTGATAGCTAATAACAACAGATAGAGAAAAGAGGGGGCTGGGGGACTTCGGGAGGCCATCATCTATAATAGTAAACGTCCGATTGAACTATGTTGATAATGATGATGATATATTTACGTAACGATTTTTTGAGAACTGGCCTATTTATTAGAAAAGGCCAACAGAGCAGAAAGATAAATATGTTAGGTACAATCGTGCAGATTCTTTCATCTTTACAAAGAATATTACCAACTTCAGCTACAAAGAAATAGACAATATTCAGAGATTTGTACTGCGAAACTGATACTGTTATTTTATTTCGTACTGTTCGTATTCTTTAATTGATTAAGGCCCGGTTGTTTCAAGTTGGATTAGAATAAAAGTTCATTCAAAGCATGGATTTTTACGGAAACCAATCGTTTGGTTGATGGAGAACGCATAAATCTACGCTTTAAATGAACTTTTACTTTGATCCAACTTGAAACAACAGGTCCAAACACAAGAGTAAAAAATGTAACAAAAATTTTAACAAAAATATGAAAATTTGGTATCTTAAACGATGTAAAAGGAGTAAATAAAAATCTAATCATAAATAAATTAAATACACGCGTAGGTATAAAAAATGCTTGTTAATATTGTACAAGCATTTTTTACAATTGGTACAACCAACACCGCCGAAGCGACGTCGTTCAGACATGCATTACCGGTTTTTATTATACCGATATACCGGTAAATAACGCTGGCCTCCATATCGGGAGTTATTGTGAATTAAAAAATCGTATTATTTTTTTTTTTACATTTAATTGTATTTTTAAAACAACATATTGTGATGGTATTTGTCGCGAGCAGGAAAGGATGACGATGTCTATGACGTGTGCGATGTATTTGACCAACATAGTAAATATGTAATTATGAAACAAAATGTAGAACTGATAAAACGATTATCCAATAAAGATGAAGAGAAAGTAAACGTGAGTGGAAACCAAAAATAAAATACATTCTTTAATTAACTTTAAGTAAGGAAGGCGATCGGTGGGTCGCCTCAGATTAAACTGGGAGAAGAAACAACAAAAAAGTGTACGAAAATAGGATGGGTCTGGATTGGTTATCACACACGGAAGCAGCACAAGACAGGGGAATATGGAAGCCTTGTCGAGTCTTTGGGCCCCTGACACTATTGTGTAGGACAAGGGAATGAAGATGATGAATTAACTCTGTATAACACGCACACAATTATTAAGAGTTATTATTGTTCCACTACTAGATTCGGGAAGAATAGAAATTCCCATCTACAGTCTACAGGTGACTTGTAATCGGGACTCAAGAATCGCAAATTCTCGAAACTTCACGAAAGACATTTTATTTATAATATACGATATTAGTAGCGAACTGCGGTGTGTGTTGCTAGTGCGTGAGTGATATCAGCGATAATAAATCAAGAGAGTACCTACGCGTGACGTTGAACAAAATATTTGAGAAAGTGATCGATACAATAGAAACAGCACATTAAAAAGTTTTCTTCGGACGAGTGATTAGAAATAATAAGTGCGAATTAAGAAATTGGATAATAAATAAAATTTCTAGAAGCATTTAGTTGCCGTAAATTAAAATCAATACTCTAGTTTGTGTCTAGTGACTTTTGGTGGAATTAATAAAAACATTTTTAGTGTTTCACCTGCCTCCACGTCTCATGACACCATAATAATCACATTTTAATACCTCCACAGTCATCTGTAAATAACCGGTATTGATTTCGTATTTTACCGGTTTACCGGTTACGCCGTTTTTCGGTAATTTTGCATGCCCTCCTACCTCGCTCGAATCAAACGGCGCACCAAAATTTTTATAGCTAAAAGGTGTGTCTTGCGAGTCCGAAAAGATATCAAATGTTGAGCATTGTTAAAACAAAGTTTTGCATCATATTTTTATATCGCAAAACTCAAGCTGCACGCAGCACGGTACAGCACCGGATCAGTTTTGTATGAGATGGGAGCGGAGACCCAGAACTGAAAATCATTATGCCAAATTGGATTCCTGCGCAGATGATAAATTGATTACAAAGCATTGTGACTTTGTGTAGAATGATATGCGAAAGTTGAAATAATTACTCATTTGTTACTGAACTTCATTATTTATTTAATTTTATTGGTTCGTAAAAAAAATCTGACATAATTCTGATATAATTACAAGTTGTATCCATGTATTAATTACATTTTGTAGCACCGGGACATAACGTAATAAAACAGATTTAAAATTGACCACATTCATTTTTATGTAAAACTAACTGTAACCCGTAGGTACTTATTACATATCGGTTCCTGAAGAATAAGTGCGCAAAATTTGGGTAAAATCTGTCAAACGGTGTAGATTTGAAGAGAAAATGTATAGTGAGGAAAGAGTGGTCTAAGGAGTGGGGGGAATTTCGTGTATTTAAATAAAATAAAATAAATTTAAAAAAATAAAAAGAATTTACGGACATTACAGGAAGTAACGGACATACAACGAATTTATTATTATTGAGATTGAGAAAAACTTAAATATTTTAATGCTGAATGATAATTATGTCTGCTCCTTGATTGAAAAGTATTTATAAAAGGCTAATAATATTTATAGTGAACTCTCCAATATCCGGGGTGGCAGGAAAACATTGACCCCCATAAAAAACAAGTAAGTTAAGTGAAAAAAATCGATAAAAAATTAAATTAATAGGAAAAAATCATCCTTTTATTTAAAAAACTACCTAATTTTACTTTTTTGCTAGCAATCACTGAATCCAAGCGCGCTCAAAAAGCCATTTGGACCCGTCACAGCTAGATTTAGTTTCTGTTACAAATTATCCACTTCGCCGATAAATAATATATAATGTGTAGCTAGTCAAATGAGGAATTATTTTAAATATTCCAGAAAATAACACTTCAGCTATTGAGGAGCCTCAATCTATACCTATAAAACTCAATGTCTGTCTGTCTGCTGTTCTCTATACAAATCCATACCGTTTGTCCGATTCGATTCAAATTTAGCATACTTATGCTTTAGGACCCGGCGAATAACATAGGCAACATTTCCTCCCTATTCTATTACCCCTTCCCCTTCCCCTGACATATTTTCGATGCAAATCTGTACCGTTTGACCGATCGGACTCAAAATTCGGAAACTTATTCTTTAGGACACGGCGGGAAACATAGGTAACATTTCCTCCCTATTCTCATACCCCTTCCCCTTCCCCTGACATATTTTCAATGCAAATCTGTACCGTTTGACCGATCGGACTTAAAATTCGGAAACTTATTCTTTAGGACTCGGCGGGGAATATAGGCGATATTTACCTCCTTTTCTTTTACCCCTTCCCCTCCCCCTGAAATATTTTCGATTCAAATCTGTACCGTTTGACCGATCGGACTCAAAATTTGTAAACTTATTCTTAAGGACTCGGAAATAAATGTGACATTTCCCCCCTATTCTTTAAGCCTTCCCTTCCCTTAGTATATTTTTGATGCAAATCTGTACCATTTGACCGATCGGACTCAAAATTTGAAAACTTATTAAGGACTCGGCGGGTAACATATGCGACATTTCCCCCCTGTTCTTGTAACCCTTCCCCGCCGCTTATATATTTTCGATGTATATCTATACCATTCGAATCGAACCTTTGTTTACCCTCACAAATTTATTTTAAACTTTATCCTTTACCCGCGCTACGCCGGGTAAGGACAGCTAGTAATAATATAAAAGCTAGTTTTTCTAGGTCCGAGGAGCAGCAGATTGTGTAGATGTTCACAATTCTAAAGTGGATAGTCCATGTTCAGAT
>JADDOH010002365.1:33354-194709 GCA_016648135.1 Agrypnia vestita
ATCAAGTAAAAATGTGCGGATGGAAACTCGGGAACTTTTTTTGATTTATTGGTTCACTTGAATTTTCTATTTCAGTTTGCAAAGTTTCCATTTTGAACAAGAGCGTCTCTATTCTATGACAAGAGCATGCCACTAATAAGCATGTGTGTTTGATTGTTAGCTTTGGACATGCTTATTTATGAGCATGCCACTAATAAGCATGCCAGTAATGAGCAAGTGTGTACAGTTGTTAGGGCATGCTTATTAATGGCATGCTCATTAGCATGCCAGTAAAGAAGCATGTGTATCTGTACCTTTATAATGAAAACGGGTGTTCAGACATAATCGATATTTATAAAATTTAGTTACGGAGCCTGTCCACACGCATTATTTATAATTTATTTTGACATTCAAACCTTCGATAAAAGTGAAGAAATACAAGAGAAATCGTGACACAATGTAATAAAAATCTCTAGGGCCGGTAGGTAGTATTTTTTGCTCAGCTGCCAATACCTATAATGTTGGTTATTCCAATAAAATAACAAAAGACCACCTTAACGAATATCTATAAATCCTAGACATAACGACATTCATTTCGGACGTTTTGTTGGAATCCACAAACGTATTTTTTTCGTTGTTGCTATTCCTATCTCCCGGATCAGCACACCTCGGCGCGGTCAGAATGTTGGCGTCGTTCCGAAAAAAATAGTGTTTGGGGTTGAAATATTTAGTTGTCACCCGAGTGAAGATGTATTCCTCGGGCCGGCCGTAAGTCAGCCCCCGGCCCCCCCCATAACTCACGGCCCGGGTGCAGTACCCGCAGCTTTGTTCGCTCATATAGAATTACCTTTGACAAATTGTTCAATTGAAAATTCTTCAACTGTTTCGATTATACTTTATTTACCGAACGTCGTCTCGCGGGATAATAAAGGTCTCGTGGGACGCGCCTTGTCACAACTGACTCCTTTATTTTGGAGCCCGGCTCCTTCGCTTACGGGCCCCGTGTAAATATTAATAAATTATCAGTTGTCATTTTATATTACGCCGGTTGGAAGGTCGATTCAAAGCGGAGAAATAAAATTATACGGAATTGGACGGAACGGAAAATTTAATTGGATGATTATTGGCGCTTGTTGTACTCTCGGAGCGCTTCATTACAGGCTTCAATATTGTATTTTTCTGTCTCTAATAATATTCCATACTTTATTATCTTCACTTTTATGATATTTCTTACACTATACCCATACGTCTATTTGCGGATTTTGAACGCCGCTAAATTGCTTCGGAAGTAGGTAGTTACCGGGCAGTGTATTATACTTCGAGGTATACAGGTGCTTACGTGTTTAAGAGGATCGAAGGAAACAAGAATGTGAGTCTGTTTTGTTTTATTTTCAAACAACACGGAATTCGGTTCCGATCCGCGACGTTCACACCCTGGCTGTAAATATCCGCTAAATGTGCGATCGCTTAGTTTCTTTCATTTTAACTAAATATTTTTAAATTGATATAAAAGCTTTTTAATTGACCGACTATTATGTTTGCTGGTGAGAACCGACCGACCGTTGGTCAAACACAAAGTGAAATCAACAATAAATCATCTGAGAATGGTCTGTCACATGCGCTTTTGAACACATCGCATGTTTATCAATACGTCATTATCCTACGACAATCGGCACGGTCCAAACATCGGCTGAATATTCGGCTACCTGCTGCTTAACAAAACTATTTTGAAGAGCCCACCAATAAAATACAAACACACAATATATTTTCATTTCAATGTTGAAAAATAATATATTTTTATTAACGTAATACAATACTCGTATACGAACCAAAAAAACCGTTCGTAATTTATTATGTGAAAATATTTTTAAATAAGAAATATAATAGTGGCGCCGATTTGACTTAATTCTGAAGTACATATAAAGTGAAAAAGTAAAAACTGACATGCATGAAAAATGTAAAATTTCAATGGAAAAGACGGGAGTGTGACTGGATATGAATAGATGTAGGTGCACTGCCATATTGAGAACGCAACAAGAAGATATTGTTATTCTTACCAGCTTGCATTTATAGCTACTAGCGTAAAAGAAGCTATTAAAAAAATTGTAAATATAAATGGTAATTGTACCTATATAAATTGCACAGCTATTTGAAATTTGAATAAATCATTCGACAGACTAATATTTAGTGTGCGCCTTATTTTTTTAAAAAATAACACTTTAAAAATAATTCGCCTCCTATTTATTACATTCTCTCAGTGAGAAAGCTGGTGATGATATATTTACTTTGTTTTTTCGATTATTTAGTTCTAATCAACTTATACATAGGAAACGCGTTTTCGTGATTACTGTGTTTGTGCCAGCTTTTACCGTGATAGCTAACTATATTTTTGGCTGGATGAGTTTGAGGTTTTATTAGATAATTGTTAGTAATAATGGAATTTTGCCAATTTCGTTATTTTTACGATTATCGATGCATTAGAAAAAAAGTTATTTTGTAATATACATAATATTTATTAAAGAAGGATACATCTTGCAGTAAAGATGTTTAAAAACAATATATTTGATAAAAACTATTGTTATGATATTGTAAAAATTTTGCCACTGATCGGTAGGTAGCCAGCGATATATTTTGGTTCTGTGATAATGTATTTAATAAGGTTACGTCGTATTAATTAAATGAGATATTGTTAACAAGCCGCGCAGGCCGCCACTGAACTCTAAAACAAAACGAAGGTAGTGGGGAGTGGCTGGAGGCTGCGGCTGCGGCTGCAGGCAACGTCACACATCCGAGCAATGTATAAAATGAACG
The DNA here is from genome assembly GCA_016648135.1 of Agrypnia vestita. Taxonomy (NCBI): domain Eukaryota; kingdom Metazoa; phylum Arthropoda; class Insecta; order Trichoptera; family Phryganeidae; genus Agrypnia; species Agrypnia vestita. The sequence continues at coordinate 36,145 of JADDOH010002365.1, forward strand.
GAAAAATTTACAGTCTAGTCTAGAAGAAAGAAACCATATGTGGGGTATGAAAGAAAAGGCAGAAATATATATAAAAAATAAATATATTTTGAATGCAATCAACGAGGATTACTAATTTAGAATATACTGAATTATAGATTTTATGTATTTTTCCCTTCCAAAATCATATTTCCTATAAATTAATAAAGCATGTTTCCTATAAAATCACTAATTCAGCACATTCTTAATTGAAGATCCTCGATGATTGCATTGATTTTTTTTTTGGACATTGCTGCCTTTGCTTTTATTTAGATGGATACCAATATCCTATTCAAGTTATGTGTTAATTAATATACACATGCATTATCAATATTTCCAAAGATTGAATTTGTGGACGGAACAAAGACCTTAATATTTATAAAATGATTTTTATAGAGATTTTACGAAACAATTTACTGAACAAATATGTCAGTAAACTATTTTTGTGAAAAAATTATATAAAGGATGACGATGAAGTATCATATTATTTTCTTTTATTTTTATTTAAAATAAATATTTCTGTAAATTGATATTATGTATTATAACTATATAAATAAAAATGAATATGCAAATTCGTAGGTTTGGAGAAACTGTTCATAATTATTTCTCCAAAATTTTCAAATCCCCTTTGTTGCACCATTATATAAATAAAATAATAAATATTTTGTTTTAACCACCCTTAAATTTTATTGTAAACATTCAACATATTTTGGAAGCGATGCTCCCTTCTTTAGGACAATGAATGTGCTAAAATTAATCAAGTATAGGTCCAGATTCCGCAGAGGTAGTGATCAGTAAATAAAATCAAATAAACACAACACATGAACTCCGACGTGGTATTACCACGTAAACCATAAACCATACCATAAACACAGAAACACCAAGCTTTCAACACGGTATTGCGAGCCAATACTTAACACAACGCTGACAACGTTCTCACCCTGCTTTCGACACGGTATTGTAAAGCGATACTTAAACACAACACCAACACTCATGACAACCATGGTGGGAGAGGGTTAGAAGGAGCGCGGTTAAAAATTACGTAGGTCCTGTTGTGTTCTTATTTCGATCTGCTTAAATTGTACTAAAGAGATTCTTTCACGGCTTGCACCTTCTTCCTTTCTTCTTTCGAATATATTAATTGTAAATTAATTATATCGGAAAAATAATCCGAATAGTTTTTTGCTATTCATCAGACATACACATGCATTTATAGTAGTGGTCCTAGTTATGAGACTAGTACAAAGTTTATGGAGAGGTGGAAAAAAATTAAAGGTGTATTTAATTTTTATTTTGTTATTGTTTTTTTCTTTTTAACAAAATCTAAACAACTAGTTACACAAAGTTTTCATTTAGATGCCTTTCTATAGATTCATTAATTCAATAGATATAATTGACAAATAATTTTATTTTTAAAAATAGTTATATTTTATTTTTATAATTTTACACCTTATTTACTTATAGGTCACTATCATACATTATTTCTAAATTTGGATTTAATTTGCAAGAGCGTGAGGATGCTAGAAAATTTAGCGATGAATGTGGAAACCATAAATTTTAGTGACAATGGTTTCTTTTTCAGTCCTCAAGAGTCGGTTCGTGCAGTAGTTTCCTCTTGTGATGCTGAGCTATCTCTCCATCGCTTTGGGGGTCTCCCCAGTGGACGTTGTTCATCTGCTACGCCATTCTGAGATATGTATGAATTCTTATTGTGTTAATTTTTTATTCATGTTGTACCAGTATCGTCGACGCTGTCGCCCCCATTTGACCACATCTTGAACCTCGCATACCTCTCGGATTGCAGTATTTCTCACGCGATCCTGCACAGTATTCTTATCTTATACAATAGAATAATAAAGTTCTCATTTCAGTTGTTCCCGACATGCTCTTTGACTTGACAGTGTCCGCCCTCACTTTAATGCCACATGTGAGAAAAGGTCGCATACAGATCTTACATATGCGTAACTTGCTTGTGTTCCCATACCTTTATTCCTCCATACGGCATTTCTCAGGTCTACCACAACTGCAGCCTTCTGCAGACAATTGTTTGTGATTCTAAAATCACAAACAGTCCGTTATCAGCATTATTTTTTACATTATTGTCCTCGTATATCCCTTACAATCATACTACCTCATATATATCATTATTGAAAATATTTTTGATTCATTAAAATATATAGTACCTACCCCATAAATAGGATGAAATTTTATGGATGAACACAGTATCGGAATTCGAAATAAGGTTATGTCTGCTTCAAATGCTCATGTGTATAAATGTTATCAAGAGCGGATCCAGCTTTGGCGCCAGGGGGGGTCACATAGTCGTGGTCAAGTCACAAGAAGTTATAATTTAGGGCTGGGTCCAGGTCCAACTAGGTCCTGGACCCCCCCCTGGATCCGCTTTTGAATGTTATACGCAATATCTCCATAAGGGAGCACCCATAAACCTCGTGGTTCTATTTAGAACTCTTTTGAACCAGCTCTAAGTGGCCTTTGTCTTTAGTAAAAATGTGTTTTTTTCCTATTAATTCCAGAAGACGTTTTGTGCTGTTTTCTGTTACCAAAACTATTTTTAAATTATTGAATGAATGAAGAATTACGCAGTCCAGCGAAGCAATCTACCTAATCCCTCCTCTCCCTTGATCAGGCTACGTGGACGCTCCCTAAGTTGTACCTACGAATTATAATTCAAGATTTAATGCCTTGTTTTAATTATTGCGTTGATTCGCAATATTCAGTAAATCGTTGCTCTAAAGAATAATCAGAGTTTATCCAATAAAGGAAAATTTAAACAGATTGACGAGTTGTAAGGCTACGCTTAGTTGAAACGAGCCGGCATTTTCCAATCGTGCAGCGTTCAGGCCGCAGCCCGCAACGCTCGGACGACAATCGTACTACAGGATTCTCGGAAATCTTCCTGCCTGTACACCGAACAACAAACATACTGTTAACCATTTAAAATGTTTCTTTAATGGTCACTGCGCGCGGTGCGGAACGTCGCAAGCGCCTCCCGCGCCCGAGCGCAGCCGGCCTTCTGGTTCCGGGGCGCCCCGCCGCGTCTTTGAATTTATTATTGTCGTGTATTTGAAACAAAATGTATGGGGACACTACTTTTTAGTTAGTCCTTTTTGCCTGGGAGTTTTCATAGCGGGCTCGTGGAGATAAGTGTCGGGGGAGGAAACCCGCGGAGGACTGTACGCCCAAGGAAGCGAAGGGACAAAGACTACATTATTTATTGTTGTATTTACCAATGCTCTTGTGGGCTTTACTAGGCTGCATTGCACTAAAACTATATGTATAATTCTGTGTGTATAAAAAAAACGGATAATGTTGGAGGAGAATGGTACTGCACATAATACAAGAAAAAATGTATCAAATGTCCTTATTTATTTCTATTGCACTTATTGCAGCAATATTGCACATTGAAAAATTAATTAACGGTAATTTTTTTTACCATTAATGAATTTTACCTAAACCAAATACCAAAATATTAACTCGCTTAGAATCTTGTATTTAAGTATTGTATTGTAGAATATTGTTTATTCGGTTTTAAATATCGGTAACGAGACAAAATAAAAGACGTAACGGATCTAGACAAATATACTTTACAGGTAGATTCCTAAATTATTACCTAAATCATGAAACGAAAATGTTCAAGTAATAATGTACTAATATTAATAGTCCTGAAGAAAAGATAAAAAAAATGTTTTTTCCAATATTTCTGATTTATTTTCAGTAAGAGTATTTTAAAAATTCATTCGCTTTAATACAAAATAAATAAAATTGTTAAAACCCTGCAGAAAATTCAAAGAGATTTTTTTTGCAAAGACTTGATCATTTTATTTGAGTTGTATTAAAGCGGATGAATTTTCCATATTCGGTTTTAGTTACTTATATGATTGTCAACGTTTTAAAGGAAATAAGTCAGAAATTTTCGACTCCTAATTTAAAATACTGTGGACTAGCTCTGTTATACCCTATATAGGCATATCGATGTCAGTGAGTAAAATTATTATAGGCTATGCGCATTCTCACTCTACGTGAGAGTTCACTTTTAGCGTTTTATTTCCCATCCAGTATAATATTATTATTACGAAAAAATAATTGAAATAAGACCAAGCGAAAAAACATTTAGATTATACACGATGGTACTAGATACAATGAACAAAAAAGGATAGAATTTAAATAAAAAATATAATATGCAAATAATAATAAAAAATAAAATAAATACAGAACGGAAAAAACCCATTACAACGTCTAAAACATCACGTTTAACTCGTTTGCAAATCTGTAAATTCTAGGTAATTGAATCAGTGTCAACGACCTAGTATTTTGAATAGGTTTATATCAGTTCAATGAGTATAAAAAATTAAAAGAACTAGTAACCCGTATCTACAGTAGCATAGGGTCTTGATAATGTTAATGTTGGATATTATTAAATAGAAAATCATGCTTTTTTGCCTCACTGTTTTGTACCGCATCATTATTTGTACCGCCCGGTAGCGTCAGTGATGGACATCGTTACGTAGAAAAATTATATATTTTTATTAATGATTAAGATCATTGACATATGGGATATAGTGATGGATGCACTCATTAATTTTAATTTTCATTGAACTGAATTAAAAAAATATAATTCAACGTATTTTATAAAAAAATAATAGTCAATGTTTTCATTATATGTAATAACAATTTTGAAAACATTCTTTCATAGAAAATTCATTTGTTGACAACGAAAGTATTTTCATTTGGCGATAAAAAAAATCATTTGTACAACGGGTATAGATTGTTAATGTTAATATACCTTTAAAATGTTTTTCCAATTTTAATAAAAGAAATTCAGTTGGTACCTACCGAATATTAGGATTATGTTTTCATTTTTTTGTGACAGATAACAGCCGAATGATCAAGTATTAATTCACTAAAATGTATTGGTTTTATGTTAAAATAATGTCATTCGATTGGGCATAATGAATGATGATTGCATCTATAAAAATGTCAGTATCACTTTCGCATCAGGGCTGCATGCACAACGGTGCAATCCAAATAATGGACACATGAAGTTTTTATGAGGATAAAGCAAATGTTTTGCATCAGATTACTGATTGTGAACACGATGATACTTTTGTCGATTATGTGTGAGGTCGTATTGCATAAATGTAGATACAGTTATCGAACCTGTATTGGGATATAATGGTAGCCAGTAGGGATGGGTCGTCGACGTATTTACCGTCGACGAAACGAGACCGTCCGCGTCTGCCCATCGACGAGACGATCAACTAGTTGAATTCGTCAACTACGCGACGCCGCTCGACGGCTCAACCATTGGCTATTTTTATTACGTTAATTTTTAAAATTTAAAGAAGTTCGAAGGAATATAGTTTCGGGGAAAGTAAAACCGCTACTTGTGCTTATATGTAAAAATAAATATTGTATTATTTATTTGTTTACGCACATTATAGGCTTTTACATATTGTTTTATATACTTATTTCTATATATAATAAATAAAGAAGTAGGTATACACAACAATATCAGGTGTAAGCAGTAAAATATTAGTTCAATAAAAAATAAAATAATTAAACAGAATTGTTTTATTTTATACAGCGTAAAATTGGGAATTCACCGAAACGTCGCACGTGCACATCACAAAAAATCAAGTAAAAGATAATAGATAATAGCTTATTAAGCCTATCTCGCCCTACGCATGCATTCAAATGTCAAGTCTCTGTCATAGTTCGTGTACACAGATCTGCACTCTATGGTCGTGTACTTTAGAGTTGAAATGAAATTACCCGTCGAGCCGTCTATGACGTCTACAAGTCGACAGCGAGAGATGAGAGAGAAATAAACGGAGACGTTTTGTCTTGCTCTCGCTCGTTGCTTTGCATTACGTTGAATCTCGAATCGTCCACCGACCACGGCATCCGCCGTCCACCGTCTACGAATTCAACTAGTCCATGCGATAAATGTAAACCGTCGACGCGTCGATGCAACGTCAACGGTTGATTTCAACTAGTCCGTCCATTCAACGCCCATCCCTAGTAGCCAGTAGAAATAGCGAATTTAATCATTATTTAGTGACCTTTATTGACCGCCATTTATTTATTTTTAATAAATAATAAATAAATTAGTAAATTGTTTATACAATTTGTAACTCAATTATAAAGCAGAAAACTGAGGCGATAAAAACTGTGTTGTGATATTTACACTCTTATTATTATTATTATTGATAATGGGCAGGCAGCTTAAGCTGATAGGCCCATGTCACCGTCTCTCATTTGAATATCCAGCCTATTCTTAAACTGGTTGACACTGGCTGCAGACACAACGCCCCCAGGCAAACTGTTCCAAATATTGACCATTCTTTTGCTTAATGCATGCTTTCTTGGGTTACACTTCGAGAATTTTTAGGACAAAGCATCTATTTTCAGCTCCAAGTGTCACTTCGTCGTATGACGTAATGCTTAGAAATTAATTATTAAAAATACGATTAAGAAATGTAGGCATTAAAACAGTACGGTTTGAAGAGAGCGTAACTTTTAAATTTAATAGTGTATTTTTGATGGTTTTCAATTGATTGGTCCTAATTTTCATTCGATTTCTTTGAAGTTAACTTCTAAGCAATATTTGAAATCTTATTCCGTCTAGAATTTTCGGTTAGATCCGTTTATTTTCGGCTACTAACGGCACCTCCATCACGTGAAAATGTATTGGAACAACAGAACAGTATTTAACTTTTTATTTTAATCATATAATTTTTGATACTAGGCAATTGATTTGTTCTAATTTTGGAGATTTTTTCTATCGATTTATTTTGCAATTTTTGAACTTTTTTGAATTTTTTTTTGTTGTTTTAGCAATACATTCTTATCCTTGTCTTTATAACTGTTAATAAATGCGAGAAGGAAGAGAGTTTCCAGGCAAAGATGACCTCGTTATCTTATCAATCGGATATAAGTATCATTTCGCTTCACTGCAGTAACTGATTTTCGCGCAAATCGAATTCGCGCTAAGCGAGGCTTCGAACAGTCTGCAGACGGTGTCAGATACCGCGGCATGATAACCAAGAAAATTGCAAAAAAGATTTAGGCCGTAGAAACAAGTTATGATATAATTTTGGATAAATGTGCATTTTAAGAACTTTTTTTTGAATAAACTGTAATATGTACTAGCATCTTTCATTGTTCAACAATGTTCAATATTTTTCAACAGTATTCCCAAAGGGGCAAGCGGAGGAATATAATTCTTTACATTCCTGTGCGGTATTTTCCACGTTCTTTTCCTACTTCGTGTATTTGACAATACAGATTTTCTAAATATTACTATCTTTTAGTTGTACTCGTTATATTTGGTTACGCAAGGTGTTTGAGGTCGCCTATAATTTATCGTACCATCCACGCTCACCGTTGATGTTTCATCTGATAAGCCTTTCCCTATCGTACCTACCTACATTCTAATTGCCAAAATATATAAATAAACGTCTTTTCATTCTAACGTTAACACGCATTAAAAAATTATACGATTTTAAAAAATGCGTTAAATGTCTCAGAAATATACTCACTCTTACGTTATTTTTTTTTGTTTTTCTTGTTTCTTGTTTCGTGCGGACCCACCTCGTATACAGATGATTGTACTTTGTTTTCGCCTCTTCAAACATCGTCTTAATTTTATTTCAAGTTTAGGTTATTTCATATTATTCTTTAAAATGTTATGCACGTTTTACCCGGTATGCGAAAATGTAAAAAAAATGTAAGTACTTTTATTTCGAAATGGAAGAATCCCTGGAAATACTCATATTGAAGGTGTATAAGGATATTTATTATTAAGTGGGTATTACCTAATTGTATATATGAGAAATGCTTAAATAGAAAAGTGATCACATCCGACACAAATAAAACAATCAATTGCGTTCCAGGGTTCGGTATATAAAAATATATTTCGATATTAAGAGAAATTCTCCATCGAGAAGTGTTTCTATATAATATCAACTGTTTAAGTATACCTATATAAATAAATAAAAATTTGTGTGATTTGATACAGATAAGAAATATTGCTTAAATCTTAAATTAACATAAATATCTAATAATACATTATAATAGATTTTTTGTCTAATATTTTGAGGACTGAAATATACCTAGAGTTAGTTCGTCAAGCCACAACTCCGGTTTTAATAGATTAGATTTGGTTTCAGGTAAAGATTTAATTGGGTCAGTGCCAATTTTACTATACGCATACTATGTTTGTGTATTGGTACCGGTGAGCGTTTTTAATGGGCAGTCTCTTGGATGGGTGGTGATATATTAGTAGCCGATGTGCAGTGCAGAGGAACGGTCATTGATAATAAAAAAATACGGTAAAAATATTCTCAGGTTTTCACCGTCGTTCAGAATCTTCTGTGTGTAATTATCTGAGATATTCTGCCACGCGTATCTGACCTCTTTGGCGGAAGTTTCGGATCCCATTCTAGGGTCCATCATCAGGGCTATACATCAGCCCTGCAATGGGATCAGCCCTGATGATGGACCCTGGTCCCAAAAGCCGATGATCTGAGATTTTCATCAAAATTGTTAAAGCCTTTTTCGATAAAACCAGTAGGTACCTATAGATTTTTATTTTTGTAAATATGGAACATGTGTGACTTCTGGATTAGATCGCGTTCCCCGAGGAAACCCTGAGGAAGGCTTTGCCTTAATAGTTGCGGCAGAATTGTACTCGGCATTGGGTGAAATTAAGGAATAACTCTAGTTTGAGATATATAAAATATTATAAGAAATCATCGAGTGACAACTAGAATACCTATTCTGCTTGAGTGTCAAATAATAATGGATCGTGTTTTACCTTCCGTGAACCTGGTGACTCGCAGGTAGGTACTGGGTACCGGGTATACGTTACAGGCTATGCCCGGCCGGTCGTGTGAGAGGATTCAGGAATTCTCGTGTCAACTTTTGGGTCTGACGCATCCATCTTGCGGCCAAATATTTCATCCGCTCATCTGTGTTTCGGCTCTGTATGCATGAGGACATTGTGGGAAAAGCTCGCATTATGAATATGTGAATAACTCACGTGGGCGTTTAGTGTTCTTTTATTTTCTCCCTAGTTTTTGTCAGTCGATTAATTTGGTAAAAATGAGAACAAAAAAGGGACCGCCTTTATTTAAATAAAAGTCCACACGCTTTTTTGTTTTAATTTTCAAAATATCGTATGTTATCTTGTAATTCATACTGAATAAAGGATACTAAATATATATTTTTAGTAAGTATGTACATATGTATATACATTTATCAAAACCATTTTTTAAGAGCAAGCTTGTCTACTAAATTCATTTTATTATTTCATTTGCGTGCCGATAAACCGGCGTTTAATGGACATGTGACATAACTGCTTAATACAAAAACGCACACACATGGGTGGTTTTATATCGAAATAGCAACTTTCATAGGTTACACAAAAGAATTGAGAAGCTGGAATAAAAATATATAAAAAATATAATAGAGAGAAGGAAGGTAATTAAGTAAAATTAAAAAACAAAAAATAAAGCACATGGATACATAATAAAAGTAACAAACTGAAATAAAATATGTGAAGAGTACAAATATGTAACAAATAAAAAAAACAAAGGCAAAAATTATTAAAAATATTAAAAATATAATTGAATACGGTCCGATCCTTCTACAGCTTATATCATACAATACATTACATATTGGTACACATATAAAATAACAACCAGGAATAATACATAAATATATGAAAAAAGAAAAAAATATGCAAAAGATCAGTTTACCAGTTTACATTTGTTAAAATATTGTTGATAACCCTCATAGATAGTCCTAGTGTGACATTAAAATACAATGTAAAAATAGTTACGACAATTAGAAACTGTCTACTTGTTACATACTAAACTTTTTATTAAACACTAGAAACTATCATTAAGAGTTTTATCTTAAATTAATCGAAAGTAAATTATACGAGATATGTATAAATCATGACAAAAGTATGTACGTGGGTTCCAAGGTCAACGGAGTCTATCTCGTTATTGCTAATAATATACCGCATTCAGGCCTGATAGTCGATTAAATTGGTATTTTTTAACACATAATTAAAATTCGCATAAGGATGTTGGGAAAACTTTACAAATATAGTGCTTTTTGCATAATGGCCAAATGATTCAAACTGGAGATCACTCGTGTGTTCTATCTGTCTTTACTTAACTACTTATTTGGCGTTCTTTAGCTTTAATTTTATTTATGTGTTTCGGATCTTAATTATTACTTATTTATTTATTTTGTCATCCAACAGGAAGAAAAGAGTGTTAATTGATAAGAAAAGAATTTAAATGTATAGTTATACGTCTCCTAATATTATAGGACGACACAGATAAAACAGTGATTATAAGTAAAACGTATAATGTATATGATGCACGTGACCAGGGAGGGTGACGAGTTTCCAAAATCTGCCTCACCGTACGATGATACTCTTTACATTTGGTATTAAAAATATCTTTTGAATTTAAAAGATAAATACAGTTTGCGCAAATGCGTAGGATGGGAGAGGATTTCCTATCATTGGTGTGATACAGAAAAAGAGGTAGCTCTGTCTGAATTGAATGGGACTTGGAAGGATGGTAAGATATGGAAAGAACTGGTGATTTCAAGAGAATCAATAAGGTTGTGAATAATTTGGAATAGTATAATTTGAAGGAATACTTATAATTTAATATAATTTTATTCTATTGTACACAATATGTAAGCAGTTAAGATTCCTTAAATAAATAAATTTAATATTAGCAAATGATTGATAAGTGACTTCAATTTTTTTTCTGGTTATAAAATGGGGCATCCAATATTCACGTTAGTTTTAAAGCTTCTTTCTTTAAAAATATTTTTAGTTCAAGAAAGATATACTAAAGTCAAAACCAAAACACTCGAAACCCATTTAAAATGAAGGAAACGCAAATTCCAACGAGCGATACTGATTTGTTTCCCCGACGCACGATAATAATTGGCGAAGTTCATCGCAAATTCCCCGGGTTCAACAGTTTTATTTATGGATGTTTAAAATGGGCTCTTGATAAAACTCGGTATCCATTTGTCCGCGTTTCGTGCTCTCTGTGTAGAAGTTGGTGGCTGGACGAATGCGTATAAAAAATGGTGGTCGTTTTGTAATCTTTTAATCTGAGTTTAAGGAATGCCGGAGATAGGCTACCGTGACGATTGGTCCAGGGCTCATTATATCAGTTGACTCTCGACATTAGTTCTCTTCCATTCACAGGTCGAGCGCCCAGGTTCTGGCGGTTGAATTATTCAACTCGATGTCAACTCATTTTTTAAAGCGTTGCTTCGCGGGAACAAATTCGCCGCAGTTCGTAAAATGAGGTAGTCAGATTCTTGTTGAATTATTCGACGAATAACGGTATTTATTTATGTAATAATAAATAAACGCTTCGTACATCCCATGGAATAGTGACGTAGGTTCAGCCAAAAGAAATTTCAAGGCAGAACAAAAATAAAATTGAACCATTTTTAAAGTTTAACAATAAAAATATTATTTGTTGTAGGAACACTATTTTTTTATTAATAGGTACATATTGAATTGATACACTAGCATAAATATTTCAGCGTATGATGAACATGCGATCCTACTGAAAAGAAAAATAAGAGGGCGTTCGTAAGAACGGGGTGAACTAATTTTATTACGGTTTTCATGGGGTATAGAAAAATCATATTTTTTTAAATTTTGATAAAATGCGTTTATGAAAAAAAATATGTATTTTATTTTATTTTCTTACGTACTGATTATCAAAAGGTTGTTAATGACCATAATTGATAGTCTCAGTATGATATTAACATGATAATTTGGGGAATAATTTGATACAGAGTAATATTTTGTATGTTTGAGAAATCAGCAAAATAAAAATAAGAGTTACGTTATATATTTAAGATAAATTTAATTAATGTTTCATATATGGGATATAAAATCACAATATACGTTTAGACCGTGTAGGTTTCAGCTTTAAATGATTTACTACAATACAGGAACATTTGTAATACGCGCAGGTACAACTAACATTAAATATCAATATGGATCATCCTTCGTGTTGTGATTATAATAAAAAATCTAAATAAAAATCATGCCTTCAATAGTCTGTATAGTTTTGTTTAAATTCTAGACTTGTTAATATATTGTTATATAGATATTAATTGTTATTAGATTAGTTCGGACCGCCTACTGGTAACGGTTAGAACCGGGCTTTATGGATCAATTGAATACAAACATCTGTCATTTGGACAGGATCACTCTTGTCACTGATAACATCGCGAACTGCGTAATGGATAGAAACTACATCGATACAAAAGATATATATTCTTAACGCTGGTAATAACTCAATATCGAATTATTAATAAGCCCGCTCGAGCGACGCGGCCGCCTCCGCCGTATGACGTTTACGTTTCAATGGAAAAGTAACGCGTCCAACCGGTACAAATGGTTGACATTATTTTTTACTGCATTTTAAATCTGGTTTGAAACAGTGGGAGCGGTGACATTTTTGTAATCCAATGTCCCTTGTTCCGTACGGATTAAACAATCCTCCAGCCTCACCGATTAATTCTTCATTCAAAGTTCTTCATTTAAGAAAACAGGTGTAAACGATATCACGATTCGACAAAATAACAATGAACTTAATTTTTATTGTATACTTTAACGTGGAATATTTTTATTCAGGTCGTGTAAACTGAACAACACTGTTTATATACTCTTACTTTTTACTGCGTCTTTTATTTTCAGTTTTACTGCTAATTTTATAATATATTTTTTATGAATCTGCACTTTTTAAATTTTGTATATTTTGGGGGCGCCAAGTATTAATACGAGTACACCTCATAAGCTGAGCATCTACCATGTCCTTATTTTCGGTCATCTTTCTATTCCCCTAATAGATTGTGGTGTCAAATTATCACGTTAGCATGTAGATTTACTGATTTTCTTGTGTAAAATGGATTGATTTATATTTTTAGATAATTTATTTCTTCTAACTCAAAACTCTTAACATCAAACTGTAATACAAATATTAAAATTAGTTTTAAATTAATTAGCCCTGTTGAACTTTGTAAGAAGCTAGCATTGATAAAGGGTTTACAATATTTGCTTAACTATTATTTTAATTCATTGATATGATTTTTTGCTGCAGATTGATAATTCGCCTCTCTTATGGGAGACCAACCAAATGAATATTTTTTCAAACAATGAAACATATTCTATCTAGGGATCAACGATATGTAAACATGCAAAAAATTCCTTTACTTAAGATTTGATAGCCATTTGCCACTGTTTTGGTCGTCAGTAAATAACGATTCACATTTCTCAGAATATCTTTTTGATAATTATTAATATAAGTCATGAAATAATGCTACACGGATATATGGAGACCTCAGATGGAGACATTAATTAATATCTATGTAATGTAAATAACGTGACATGGGTTTACTTAAATAATAATATAATACAAGAAGAACAAAACTTCAGTGATTTTGGGAAACATATCTTGTTACCTTTCGTATATGTGGACCATAAAATATGTTAGCTGATACGTTGTTAGATGTGTTAATATATTATTAGTTAAAAGATCTTTATAGTGTAGTATGCATAGTGCATGCAAGTTAGTCACAGTTCATCACGAAGTCCTTCCCCTCCACTCTTGTTTCGATCTGAGTTTTATTCTACTATTGACCTCTCCAATTCAATAACTTCTCACCCTAAATGCTTTTCTCTACGGAATCATCCCCACAAATACTACACCGAAGAATAACGTACCCTCTAGGGCTGCATCACTGATTTTTAATAACATGGTTTCATCGATTAATATGGTTAAATTCCATAACGAAATTATCTGTAAATACACTGTTATATATCGATAGGTATATTAAAAATCGTGCATTTTATGTTGTACTTTAGTAATACATTATTATAAAAGTCATTGGCGTATTATAATAACGACGAGTTATTCCCATACTAGCCGGCTTTCATATGTAGCAAATATTGCATTAAAAGAGACAACAAATCACGGCACACTTATTTCACAAACGATCTGCGTGTAGACAGAAAAATTAGGTAATTTGAAGTCACGGTGACTGTAAAATAATACACTCATTCTTACAATAGAGTACGATACTCTTTCTTTTTTCCCGGGATTTTTTTCGGAGTAGCGTCGCGTCCGATCACAAAGAAGGTCCGTTCGATAACGAATGCAAGTAAGGCAATTATCCTATTTTTGAGTTGCCAAGATTTCACGCTTGTAACGTATATACAGTTTATTATATCATTGATAATAGTAATATTTTTACTACGATGTTATGAGATATTTTGTGGTTGCATTGCAGCTCAGAGATTATTTGTTTATTAGTAAGAAGAAGAAGATAATTATATGATATACTTCAAGAAAAAATCCCAATTCGCATTTTACTATCTTACAACTATATGTCAGCTAGCTAGTGCAGAATCAGAAAAATCTTATTCTTCAGCGGGAGCGACCTACGCTGAAATTAGATCCAGCCTAAAATATGACATGTTTTTTAAACATGTCATGGTTTTAAAGGATTCATTCTAATTATTCATCTGACAGAGAATTAATTTAATAACCTGTGACCAATAAAATATTTTTTTGTTTAGTTTTTTCTAAATGTTTTAATAGTCACTTTTTAAAACGCTGCTATATTTTCAAATTACATTAAATATGATATCTCCTTCATTTATTACCGATTTATTAATTACTCTTTTTATCGGTAATTTTGCATGCTCTAGATTAATTATTAGGAGCAAATTTGGAAATATATTTCTTGGTACTGTGAATAACAAATTTTATTTTTAACAAAGCGTTAAGAGCTAAGAGTAACGTCTACGTATTCAAGAAAGTGCAATATAATGCAATACTCTGTTCGTTGAAGATTTTCCGAGCCGCCGAGATGAGTAAGATAAGCGTCCCGCCTTCATTTATTCCTAACCATTTCATTTTACATTCCATTATTACCGTAAGCTTCTTATTATCTGGTCCCTAACAATGACTTCTCGCAGCCTCTCCTCTGCCGTCCTCTGCGGCCGGCGCAGATCACACTGAGAGCTCGGCGGGGAAATCTTATTCGATTGAAACATAAATTAGTTCTAATCGATTCAGACACCTTATCGAACAGATCGATTCCTATCAAATAAGAAATAACAAGTCAATGAAAGTGCTCAATTAGCCGCATACATCGTTCGAATGGATCGGGTCGTGTCATCGGAGGGTTTAACGGAGTAGTATATAAAACTAATCGATTGCAAAATGTTAATTATAACATGGATTTTAATTAAACTTAACGTTGTTTCGTGAGCAGAGTGGCAGAGAGAATAAAAATTCATTATTAAAACAATTTAGTTTAAACAATTTGCTTAAATTCACTTTTTGAGTAATAATATTTAAGCCTAAGCGCTTTTAATGGGAACACCCATCATCCTCAGAGGCAACATTAGAACTAATTCATTAGTTATGATTCATGAATCACTACACTCATCTGTTTAAATGAACATACATTTAATTATAATAAAGTTAATTTACGTAAAAATTTTAATATTTTAATAAAATAAAACTTTTTACTTTATGGAAATTCCTTTAACGAACATGAAATTATTTTCGAAACATTGTACACTGAAGACTATCTCTCGTCTGTTGATTATTGAATCTCTGTCATAATAAATATCAATTATACATTCAATTACTAAAAGATTGCAAAATCAAGATTTTGTCGCACGATGATTAAAACCCATTGAAGATTAACTCCAGATTATTTTTAGTATGACATATCAGCAACTTCAAAGCAAGTTATGCAAATTCAAGCAAAAATGTTAGAATTTACATATTTACAATATTTAAAAAAATGTAAAGGTAGCAAATTGTGCATTCGTAATATCCACCCATTCATCCTCTTGCGGATCATCGGCAACTGAAACACTCCAACTATTGCTTGATGACCCAAGGACATTCACTTTTCTTTCATCTTGTCAAACATAATTAAAAAAATCTAAAAACAAATTCACTCTCACTTGGTTCGAAATTTGTACCATTTTATTACGTCACAAAAATATAAACTGATTTATTTTACTCGCAATTGAAACTGCATGATAATGTATACATCAGAATAATAGCAATAACTATATAAAGCTAATGCAATGTGTTTATGTCTGCTTTAATACGTACTAGAACCATTTTTGATAAACAAATACGTCGCCAACGTAGTTATAAAGGAATCAACTAAGGCGAAATATTGTCGCCAACGGAATGCAAAAGGTTAAACGTACATAACCTAGACGATAAGATAACAAAAATCTTACATGTGCACTGATTTCATTTTTCAAAACATGTTAAGGTACTTTTGATGTATTTTTGGTATTTTTGATGATAGTGCTAATGGATGATAACACGATGTTGCACGTCAAATTGAAAAATTGTAGTTGCATGAAAATGTAGTCGGCATTGTGAACTTGCATATCCTATTAATTTAAAATATAGGAAGTCGTGACCTCTGGGTCGAGAAATCCAATAATTATTTTTATGTTTGTAGAAACTTGTACTAGCGTGGAATATCACCAATTATTATTTATTTATTTGCTTGTAACATGGTGATTTTAATAATATTGATAACAATTTTCAAATCCATCACCCGGTCAACTTTTGGGCGAGCTTTTGGGCTCAATGGAAACCGTGTTCTAAAATCTTCGTAATAAAATGTGTTCTCATTAAAAATGTAGGTACATATTCTCACTGAGCCAGAGGATTGAATTTCGAAATGGAAAATATGCAATTTCACTGTATACAGGGTGTCTCGAAAATTAAAGTCATCCCTTGGAGGGCTGATGGACCAACTCATGTCCGACAAGAATAACAAAATATCACCTTGGTAAAAAATCATTAGTTTTGATATTGATTAATAATTGATATTGATAAATAAAAGATATCGGTACTTTAATGAATTTCTAGATAATCGACACCAGTTCAATGGAATTGGCGAACGTTGCATTGTGTAGAGTGATCATTTAAGCCAGTTCACATACGTAGTAAGCCCTAGGACATCGTACAAGAATACTTCTATATATGTTTCTTATATAAATGGCTTCGTTTCTGTGAGATTTCTTTAATTTGTCTTATCATCGCGTAGCTTTCTGTGGAGGTATGGAGCCACACTTTTCTTTCATGACTCGCAACTCTAGTCGCGTCCACATTCACACATCCTTTCATGAAAGCTCGTCAAATGTTAAAGTTTTTTACAGAATCGTCTTCTAGAACCTGGTTTACCTGGACGTGCCAAGTCTTATGCGGATACCTCTATATTCGACAGCTTTGCTTCCCGGACACCATAAATGGTGGACGTCAATTCTGAGATTGTTTTCTACTTCAGCTGCATGAAGGGTTATAGCAGACAAGAAAGCTATTTAGTGAACTAGAATTTGCGGTGATAGGTCCATGATTTTGCAAATAATTATACATGTAGGTAAACAGTTACAGTGGAAGTGCCCTTCAAGTGATATTTTTTAAATCAATGAATTCTTTTTAAATGTACCTACACGACCCTAACATACTTGTACTCTCAAGTAAACACTTGTAGACACTCCTGTTATATAGATACTTTCACACAAAAAATATTGATAAGTAAGTAGTTTTTTGCGACTCCAATAAAATGTACTTTTTGTGACTTATGTGGTTTTTCAAAATGGTGATTCATTTTGAATATAATTAAACTAATTAACTTTGTTTACACCACTAAAATTTATTTGGTAAAACCAACCGGTTTCGGAAACGACGTTCCTTCGTCAGGGTATACTTAACACGTCCAGTGCTGAAAACGCCTATAGGCGTTCTCAAAAACATTCGCTGTGTGCTGAAAACGCCTATCGGCGTTCTATACCTGAGGGCTGGTGCTAGACAATACGTCGTATGGTTGGTCATTTTCTTTCGCTTTTTTTGCATTCCTTCCGTTTATGAACATAAAGTGCGTTCACACAGGAATTTCTGCGTGTTGTTTTTTATATTTTTGTTTGTTATTATTATATTTTTAAGTAAATATTATATTTTTCCAATTTGTATGGAATAACATTTTTCATTGTGTAATGAGAACTTTTCCGTAATATAGCAATTTTCAGTGATTTTTTTTTTCAATTTGTATGTAAGAGTCTTTTAAGTGTAAAGACATTTTTACGCGGTATATGAATTTTGGGTCAGTTATATTTTTTATATTTGTGTTGAATTCCAATTTGTAATATTTTAGTGTAATATTTTTCTTAGATAATTTGTGAGTAAATGAATAAAAAGATGAATACAGTAGTGTTCCATAAGACTTTTTCATAAAAATTATTACTGATATTAATATTTTCATACATATCATATAAAAATGCATCAAACGTTCTCACAAAAGCGATCTAAAAATGCGCACAATAAATGTAAAGCTACATTCTTTTTTCGTTCTGGATGCCTGACCAACTAGATTTTTATTTTTTTATTATTTGTTTACCATTTATATTTACAGTGTTATGTAAAACTGCACAGCACTTTTACGGCATGGTTTAAAACTACGTTTTCGTACATTTTATAATATGAACTGCTTCAGTTTTTTAATGTCAAAATTATGTATTATATTTTTTATAATTTTTTGTTTTATATCACTAATCCTAAAATCCTGCGCCTTTGAGAAATATTATATCACGTCGATTAAAAATAAATATGAAAAATATATAAAAAAAATAACCCAACACATGAAATTTAGACGTGTCAACTACAGAGAATTGTAAAATGTCTGAATAAGATACGCAATAATGATAATTTTTGGAAAACAATTATATTGGTAAATAATATTGACTAGATATATTTTTGGGTGAGTGTAAACGCACTACACGACATTTGTCACTGAAAAAACAGCGGTGTGTTTATGGTGGTGCTGACCGCCCGGAGAGAACTAATGGGTTTATGAATTATCCCTAAAATCATTCTCTTAAGAATTTTAAATATTGGCTAAATTTTTTAGCACCGACGTGATGTCGAAGAAAATCGTTCAGCAGTCAACGTGTTAATACTAATTGAACTTTACAAAATTATAAACAATCATACTTCAGTGTTAAGTGTCCAAATGTGGGCAAATAGTGGGGGATGCGAAAGAAACAATTGATAGGGTGGTATTCCCTTGTAAACAAAGTTAATTAGTTTAATTATATTCTTATTTATTTTATTTATTTAATGTTTATGGAAGACCAACAGCACAAAAAAAAGCATAGAAAACATTGATACAATATAGATGGCCAATTACAGGTCTCCACATTTAGAAATGTTTCAGTAATGATAAATATTTATGATATACTAAGGCATATTAATTATATAGAAAGAAAGAATAAAAAATTTAAACAAACAGAAATATGTCAGTAATGATAAATATTTATGATATACTAAGGCATATCAATTATATAGAAAGAAAGAATAAAAAATTTAAACAAACAGAAATATGTCAGTAATGATAAACATTTATGATATACTAAGGCATATTAATTATATAGAAAGAAAGAATAAAAAATTTAAACAAACAGAAATATGTCAGTAATGATAAATATTTAAGGTTCTTAATGAATAACCACAAAGTTATAGCAAAATACAGTATATGACGATTCATTTACTAACGAGCAAATGATATTATAAAAAAATACCAACGTAATAGGTATTAAAGAATCGCTGTAACGTAAAATCAGGGCAACGGACGGAAGAAGAAGAAGTTTCTGGATGAAGCGGGTTCTTCCACCCTTGGCGGGCCGCCCCTCCCTCGCCGGTTCCAGGAAGCGTCCCCGTCCGCGCCGCCGCAATCACGAGTGCGCGGTTAATATGTAAAACAGTGTCTCCAGCTCCGTGAGAGAATGCGGCGACGGCTTCCGAGAACCCGCGCCGGCCGATGTACCACGCAGCTCCTTAATAAACTAATCTGACCACCGTTCCCGGAAAGCGGAGTTAGCATCGACGCGGACATCGCCACCGCGCACCACCGTGATGGATGGCCGGCAATTCCATCGTCTTATTGGTATCATTAAATACTCGTATTTGCATCTTATTACTGCGGGAAAGTGCACTTAATCAGTTTAAAAGGCAAACACGTGTAAAAGGTTGCCTGGGAAATGACGCTGCTTGTGCGCGGCGCGAGGTGGCCTCCGCACGGTGTATTATTAATTATTATATTATAAATGACAGTAGCGTCTGAACGCCGAAGCTAATCTTTACGTCCTTTCCGTTTTACTGCATAATACGTTTGTGTCATACATTAGTATTAAGAGGTAATTTATTTATTTAAATTCTATTAAGTTTTAGTCTCAGTCTTGTCCTTTAAATAATTGTCCTCACAAACAAATCTTTTTAATGTAGGTGTACGAAAAATATAGAAACAAAACAGCGACTATTTAATTCGTACGTCTTCAGTTACGTCTCCGTAAGTGACATCAAATAAATATTTCGGACTTATTTCTGTATACTATCTATTATACTGTATATCTATATCATACAGAAACTGATATGAAATATAAAAAAATCATTCGCTTTAATAAAATAACAAAAAAATAAAAAATTTATTTTCAAAATTTCTGAAAGGTTTTAATAATTTTATTTAATTTGTATCAAAGTGAATGATTTTCTAGTATTCGATATTAATTAACTTCATGATTATTTAACTTTTTATAAAAGGCAAGAAAGAAATATTGTTGTTTATCTCCGTAACTGTCGTTATTTCACCCAAAGTGCGAGGAATATTTTCTATTCAAAATTGAATGAAGAAGAATCCCCCGAAGTGTTTGCTGTTAGCTACGAGACATCCTGTAAATACGCCGTTGACGTTAAAAATATATGTGATAAAAAATTATCACTGTATTGATGCCACGAGTATACCTAATTGTATTTTTATTGTCCTTATTTTAGTTAATTTTGACACCAGTAAATACCAATAGATCAAGAAAATGACTAAGGTTAAATCTAGGGCGAAAGCGGAGAGAGACGGACGGCGAGATTTATAGAATCATTACGGAAAATTACCAGTTACGGTGACATTTCTGTTACTTAGATTTGTCCCAGTGACTAGGTTTAGTATCTGTTTACTAGGGGATTTATTATGCAAGAATAAATACTTTAACTGTCATATAAATGTGTCGTAAATATACGCGTGGGGCGACATTCTTCCGCTGTGACCCAATCCTCCCTCCTAGAGATGGGGTTCATCCCTACAATTCTATACTCATGGGTGCCGATCATACAGACATCAATATTTCTTATAAGAATTGAAATTACATCATAGGTATTGACCGTATTTTAATTTGGGTAGTACAGTATTTACGTACTTTTCAATTTCAGTGACAGACAGTTGGTAAACCATTAACAGCAGCAAAGTAACTAGAATATGAAATAATTAATCAAAAGCAAAGCAAAAATGATAATATAAAACAAAATAAAGAAAAGTACAAAATAAAACCTAAGTTGTTTTTTAATTGATTCAGCAACATTGTAGATTGACATTTTTAAATATTGCTTGCATTATTTGTATGTATCTACTTATATTTTTATTATTAATTACACCTAAATGTTTTGGAAAACCCTTTCTATCTTTGTAAAACACCCTGACGATTGAAAGAATTTTCCGAAACATGTAGGTATAATTAATAAAAAAAATATAAGTACATACATACATACAAAGAATACAATCAATATTTAAAATATAAGTAATCAAAAGCAGTACAAAGTAAAAAAAATGACAAAGTAGACCAAAATAAAGAAAAATATTAAATAGAATATCGGTAGGTACGTGCTAAATGTTAAAATTGATTAAATTGAAATCGTCTCACCAAACCGTTTTAAAAAATTAAATATATTTTCATGATATTTGGCACATACAGTTGAATATAATATAGTGTTAAATAGATACCTTTTGCCACATACTGTGAATAACCAATCAATTCTCTACTACCTGAGTTTCTTTCTTTTATTTAAAGTATCTATCACTCCTGGTGTTACAACACGGGGATGTAACTTCCATTTGTGTTTATTGACTGAGGAAGTCATTCGGAATTTACGTTCACTGATTATATTTTGGATAGCAGTATAAGAGAAATTCATCATTTACTAAATATGTAGGATTATGTTTATAAACTACTATAGTTTGTTCGCTGAAAAGAAAATTTTTACAATATACAAATACGTAAATTGCAATAAATAAATACATTTGTACCTACAAACTGCAGGACCGTCAGAGACTACCAAAATATATAGATATGAACTAATGTAATTTTTTTGGTAATTACATCGTAACTGCTGCCACGGCTGTTTTCAAAAGGTTTAACTGGTTTAAAAAAATAAACAATTATGTAAAATCCAACTAAATACTCTTAAAGAGTATAATGTCTTACTAAGACGTTTTTTCTTGAAGGCAATTAAAAAAAAACAATGTCTATTGTAAAATCTACGTTTGTGCACTAGGAGATTTACTTATTTATTTTATTTTTACAATTAGATATTAATTCATATATGTCTCGTTACAAGTTATTTCTTCTAAATGTTGTTAGTTGTATATACAAAATAAAATATATAAAAACTTTTTTAAATATATATTGAGAAAAAATACATAGTAATTAAATTAGTAAATTAAAACTATTTATATGTTTTGACATATAAATGGTTTTAAATGGTTTATTATTTGTCATGTGTCACATTACAATTAATGACACATGACAAAAAATACAGAGTAATTAAATTAGTAAATTAAAACCATTTGTATGTTTTGACAAAAAAGAGAGAAAAGAGAGAAGCAAAATGACAGAAAAGAGGTACATAAATCAGTAATTATTAGTCATCAACTTGTTTGAATGAGAACACCAATTTTGTGTCTTCCCGTATTTTTAATCCATGATTTTATTAAGTGTTAAATTTTTTTTTTTTGAATTTTATACCGAATTATACATACAACAAAAAAATTCAAGATTTATTATCCAAGAGTAAATACTCTTTGGGGGTACCAATCATACAAACCTGAATATTATTAGTAAAATTTGAAATGATGTCGTAGGTATTCATGTTGTATTTATTTCACTTGTGTGAAGCCGCGCTAGCGTTAACTACAACCATTACTTAAAAAATTAAACGATTCAAATCCCTCCTACTACTTCAAACTTCAATATTAGCCACGAAGATAAAAACACAAACTTGTTATGTTAATACACCTTAACAGATTCTCCCAAGATCCGATGGCGGCGCGCTGATAAGTCGAAAGTTTTTGTTCTCCATGATTACTGACAGGCCCTGACTCGTGAATATTACGTGAACTTTGTAGGTACCTCCGAGTGTGTACAATAGGTCCTGCCCAGACAGCCTGGCTGCTTCCTTATCGGCCGCCCGAGCTACAGATCCGATCTCTAAACCGAAACCTTTCGCTGAAGGCTTTACGTGGATCAATAGCTTGTAGGGGTCTAGCGTTATTTATACCCGATATTGGTGTATTTATAATACTCTTAATTAACTGCGCGATAACTTATTATGAAAACGCTCGCATTAGAAGTGCTGGAGCGACTATGACTTACTAACACAAAAAGAAAATTCTTAGGTACATAGATTTAGTCAAAATAAAGTAAAATTATTTTAATTGACTTTGTTAACTATCCGTAACACAAAAAAATCTCGTGATTATTTTAATATTCACTAACCTATATCTTGTTTACTACACATATGGCTAATAGGATTAGATAGATACCAATTCGAAATTATTATAAAAAACATACAATAAAACATTTGTATGTGGGGTATAAACACAAAGGGTGGAGGGTATAAATCCAATTTTTTTTAATGCAGTCCTCAAGGATAATGTACCTAATGAATTCAGGATTTTATAGGAAACCCGATTTTGGAAGGGAAAGAAATGTAAAATCTAGAATTCAATACATTTTAAATTAGTAACTCTCGGTGAATGCATTCAATATATAGTGATGAGAGGAACGGTTTCTTTTGAACAATTATATAACAAAGTGATTCAACGGGTGTATATTATAGTATCTATAAAATTTAGCTAGGTATAGATTAAAATTATCACTTTAATTGTATTAATAATGGGTAATAGCCTAGTATAATAGCCTAGAAGGCCTAAACAGCTGTCATATATAAAATAACGCTTTACGCAAACTTGCGGAACCTAATAATAATATTTATTACAATTTAATTTATTTTAAATTTCATTAAAAATAAACATGGAATTCTACAAACAACACACAAAAACCATAAATAAAATAATCATGTTGCAGCAAAAAATAACCATCATATTAATCAACAATATTACGTATCTCGTTTGATATTGAAAACACGACGACGTATCAGCTTTGCTGTGTTTAAATGTTCAGTTTCTTTAAAAAAGAAAATTAATCTGTTAGAATATGGTTTGTTTATTACTTTGGGTTAGACAATCTATCTTTAATCTTGAAAAAATTTCTACATTTGTGTTACTTTTTTTTCTTGTCTTTTACTTGTCAAAATTTCTACGTTTGTGTTACTAAGGGCCGGTTGTTACAAGTTGGATTAAAGTAAAAGTTCGTTTAAAGCGCAGATTTTTGCGTTCTCCATCGATAAAACGATCCGTTTCCTTAAAAATCTATGTTTCAAACGAACTTTTATTTAAATCCAACTTGAAACAACCGGGCCTAAGTCATCGAAATGTAGATTAGTTGCAGCGGCACGTAACCAATAGGAACTTTGAAAAAAACTGCGCATAGTAGTATTTACAAAAAATAATTCGAAATAAAATATGAATTTCGCAATACTCCTATCAAAATTACTATTATTTTATTCATTCTAATTTCCAAAATATACGTCCAAATCACGCTTCAATGTACCGATACTCTATAGGTACTCTCGTCAGTTTGGTATCGCCGGAGAATCGCTCGGTTACCCCTCCGCTTATCTGAAAACACTGTCCACGCCACATGTTTTATCCGTAAAACTAGCGCTATTAAAATGTTGTAAACGTCCGCCGAACTCCGAGCCACATTAGCGGTTGAGGCTACACGATTCAATTAAGCGCGTAGTGGTCGGTAATAATGAAGCTCGCTATCTGATTTGAGTGAAATGCATTAAAATTAGGCGAGCGAGTGCTGGCGTTTGCAATTATTTTTATCCCCCGAGTAATTGGCGGAACCCGTTTGCCCCGCCCGCCCTTCCGCGTCCGGCGGGACAGGAGACATTAGAATTTGAAACGAGAAGGCCGCGAGCAAAACCAGAAGTGACGAAGTATATAAAACACCACTTTCGGAGATCATTAAGGCTTCGGATAAGTAATGTCCGTGGCGCGCTGGTGTCGGCTGCCGGACCCCCGACGGGCGAGGCTCGGGGCTCCGCGGGACGCCTTTTTATATCCCGTACGAAGCGATTGTTGGTACCTTCCCCTCCCGCTCGGACAATTCCACCTGATTGGTTTGTATTGTGTTTTTAGTGGATTTTGAAAGAAAACGAATGGATATTTATTGTATCGTGTGGGTTATTGAATGTTTGATTTTTTCTAGCGTATTTTTTACGAGATGGCGCGACCAATGAATAAACGGATCTCGTTATGGAGCGTCGCTGTTTGGACGTTATTTGTTCACCGGCGATTATTAACGTTATCTGATAACATTAGAATATTATTTCGACCCAACCCACCCATTAATATTTAGACACACTCGTATGTAACACAATTCAAACGTCACGTTGGATATTTCCTTTTATGATTTCATCGCGGCTATCCAATGTCCAATATGAATATTATTGATGCGGCGTTAGCTCGGATAGCCGATTTACATTTCATATTCTACAATTTAGTGACACGTCGGTACCGTCGTGTGACGGCTGGAGACTGAGAACATCATAATGGTGTCATTAAAATACCCACGGTATTGTTTGAATTGTGTGTGGATACTTAAATCGTAGTCAAAGCTTAAAAAAAAACAATAACATGCAATCATATTTTGTCACTATTTGGTATGGCGGTAACACATTCGCTTAGTGATCAAATAGTCAGCCTTGTTCCGGGAGACCACTGGGTTTGTCATATTTTTTTTAGCATAATTATTTAGCGTAGTTTATGTGATGCGACATGTAGGTGTTCTGTCTGCGTTTCCATTCGTGATTAAAATTTTAAAGAAATTTATAAATAACTCTATTTTATTACATTGAAAAAGAGTAAACCGATTTGATGAAACTTGCACGTATACAGGTAAAATCTATAAAATGTGAAAAAAATCCAAGTATTGAATGTTTCGAATTAAAAAGTTACGTAAAAACGATTACACTTCAATACCTTAATGTTTTTTCTTACCATGTCATTAAAAAATAATTGAATGTTTTCAACATATTTATTTGTCAGTAGGTACAAAGAAAACATATTTTTTCTGGTGCGAGCATAAAGTACACAGAAAAAATTACACAACGAAAATATTACACTCGAAAAAATTTCACATTATTTTGTTTTCAGTTTTTATTGCGCTCTATTTTCCTTTGTGTATTTTTTTCTTATTATTTTTTCTGTGTTATTATTTTTCTACATCTAATTTATTTCTGTACAATTCAATCCTGTTACCATTTTTTCCCAAATTTCGATGTAATTTCTTATGAAATTGTGGTTATTGTATTACGTGTGTACTCGGTCCTACGTCATTCACAAATTTGCTCGAACATTGAAGACTAAGAACCAGGCTCTGTTCAGTTCAAGGTTCAAGAGTAACATTTTAAAAATAATTAATATATTTAATAACAGGCACTCTTAAAATTTTCCTCGCCCAACACCTGCATAAAGTGTCAATCGTACGGTCCGATTCCCTGAACGTCATATTCATATAAACACGGGCTTTTATGGCGGCGCTGCCGGTGGACGTGACCATCGTGTCGCGACGCACTGCGATCAGTCAGTACTAACGTTAACTAGACAAAACGATGCAATTTCTCACAATTCTTGTTCAAATGTACACCATAGTATAAACACACCATATTTTGACACTCGAATATTCATAAGTATGAGTTTATCGCCACATAGACGTATCAATATTAATTTTCATTTTGTTTCGTTGGCAAGGAATCAAACAATTTTACAAACAAAAATTATTTTTTTTAGTTTAAAGTTATTTATAGTTTAAGTAAGTTAAATAAATATACATTTAATAATAATAAAGAAATGAGAAAGAAATGAGATACAAAACCTTTAGAAGAATCTGAAGAGTTCTACGCACAACACAATAAAACAAGTATCAGCAACAGAGAGAATAATTATGCTAGGTGATTTTAACGCCAGGATATCTGGCAGGCACCAAATAAAGATTCAACGAATCTGCTTTAAATTAAAATGGTGAAATGTTGACATACATATGTGCGCGAAACGAAATGAGGATATGCAATACATATTATTATAAGGGGAGATAAATCCGTAATTGACTACATAATAACGAACAGGAATATCCATCCTTCTACAATAAATGATGTCAGAGTACTGTCTTCAGCAAATATAGGTTCCGATCATCATCTAGTTCTCTGCAAAATGATACTGAAGCGACCAAAGAGAAGACGCACTCAAAACTCAATCTAAAATCAATGGAGAATGATAGCACAAGAGAACTTTATATTAAGAGTAACCGATCAAAATGAGGTAACCGAAAGTGACAGTATAGAGGATACTTGGCAAAGGGTTATAACTCACATCAATAATGCTGCAGATGAGGCCCTAGGAAGAAAAAGAGTAAATGTGAATGCTGAACCTAATAAGAGATCATGGTATAATGAGAATTTAAAAACCCTAGCAAGGGAAAAGAGGGACTGTTATCTGATGTTGTGATTGTCGACATAGAGATAGATTTAATAAATTTAGAAAAATCTTAAAATAATAATATTCAAAAAAGCCAAGTATGGACATCAAGAATATATTTCTTCTGGTTTGAATCGTTTAAAAGTAAAAGCCTGATATATTTCTTCTCAAGATTCTATGTATTACAAGAGGCTAACAAAATATTGAATATTCAGCTATACAAGTAATATTTCTTAGATCTTTATTATACCATAGATATAATTCTGTGTTAAATTAATATTGTTTGCCAATCCTAATAGACTCGACCTTGTGAGTAGGTGCGAACGAGCCTTTATTATTTATGAATCAGAACAGTAAGTCTCGCGTGTAGCGGGTGCTTAGCTATTATTTTAACGAAACGGACCAATCACAGGCGCGCTTTGCCTTCGACGGGTTGAGCCAGTGGCGACCATCCTGATGACTGAATCCGGCCAATGGCGGGCGCCGGCGGTGAAGTCATCGTGCTATAGATAGGACAGGATGAGTCACTGCACTAGCGTGGATTTCGGAGGTATGGTGCAATCGTTACTATAAAAGGAGCGAACGCCATGTACTCAGCCCCCTTCAGTTCGAGACCAGACTTGCGAGCGGGAGCGCTGCCCGAGAGACTACCGACAGAGCCCTCAGTTCCAGAACATCATTTGCGGACGGAGTTGCTGGCCGGACATGTGGAGGAATCTACCATTCGCCAGTACCAGAGAGGATCGTACCGCCACTGTGTAACAGCTAAGGAACACATTTATATTATCTATCGGTTAACCATTTTCACTATCGAAATGTATTTATTTTGGGAAGATTTAAGATTGGAGCAATTATGTGTGAATAATATCACGATTTCTTTTGTGATATTGGTTTAATTCGTACGGGAATATCTCCCAAACGAATATATTTTGATGCATGGGGATTTTCATACCATTTGTATTAACAATTGATTTTACGGAGCTCTATAAGCAGCGCTCAATAGATTCATAATAATTGTCGACGCGTTATGTATTGAGTAATCAGATATCAATCCAAGTCGTACGAGAATTTCTTCCGAACGAATATATTTTCAAGTATGGGGATTTTCATACTATTTGTACTAACAATTGAATACACATAATTCTATAAGAAACGCTTAGTAGCCTTATAATAATTGTATTGCATAAGTATTGCGCAATCCGGTCTTCAGCTAACTCTTTATGATTTGAGTACCTCGGTACATCTGGCTTAACAAGTAGCTTCAGAACGACGAGTAAAGGACAGAATGGGGAGATCTAACTAAAGATTGGGGATATCTGGTTTGTGATGGCCTAGCTGGTTGGGGCGTAGATGCTTGCCGGCACTTGGGCGTGGAACCCGCACAAGCCCCTGCAGGGTCCCTTAAAGGCGGGGCCCTCCTTGTTGCTCGGGGTCGTCAATAAACCGACCTCTTTCCTCACCAGGCGCAGGGCCACATAACCCACAAAAGGTTCCCTTTGTCTTTGGAAGGATTTTCATGCCTGAATGCTGTAAAACCTTGATAGAAAACGTTAACTTCTATTTCGTCCTCTGTAAGAAAGACAGGGCCAGAATAAATATAAAAATCATTCACTCATATGGAATAGCTGGGATATTATAAATATGTTACTAACACTCTAACATTTGACCAAAGTAAATGTTGCAAGATGCAGAATCGTGGGACGCCGCTCTGAAAAGGCATAATGAGATTGCACAATAATTTGTAACATCGCTGACTATGCCCGCAAAGGAGGCTAATGTCGTCATCAATTCGTACCAAAAGAGTACATGATTCTTCAAACACCGGCCTAAAAGAAAGGCGCCTCAAGACAGCACCCATCATCAGAAACTCGTACCAAAAGAGTACGTACATCTCAATTATAAGCCTAAAAGAGAGGCGTCACAGGATCACATCTCGTAAAGAAGAGATAGAGTCTCGGGATGCAGTAAGTTCCGGAGGAACAAGGGGGGCCGTTTAGTCACTTAGGAAGTTGGTCACCGGGTTTAGGCGGGCGCGGAGCCTTAACCCCCCTCGGCAGAGATGCTGAGGGTTTAAAAAACCAAAATTTAGCATTCAAAGAAACTATTATTTCATATAAACTCACGGGCTGTTGTAGAATCCTTTCGAACAAACCATCCCCGAGACCTTATCTACTTATTTATAAAGAAGTTTCGCTTCAAAAATGTCGTATTTCGTAAATAGCAAATATATGTATTATTTTCTCACGCAATTAATATGAACAGGTTCATGCACGTCTAGGACGAAACCATTCAAGGTAAGAATTTGCTAATACAAAGTGTTTATAATTATTAATTTCAGTGTTATTTAATATGTGTGAATTTTTCCCTTTGCACCGTTCGAACAATTCTACTGGTTTGTCCCCAAACGGAAATGTTTTATTTCTAATACACGAATTCTTCTGGTGAACGTATTTTATTGTAACATAAATGTATAGATTATTAGGTTCGTTAGATGTTTTTATTACGTAATATTATGCAATTGTTTCCACACTGCTCCTATAAAAGAATTTGAAGTTATTACGATACACAACGGGGTCCTTCATCCATTAGACGAATCATGTGCCAATTCAACGACGTATTACGAATAGTATATATTGTATTTACTGAGATTTAGTCGCATTTATTATTTCTAGTAAGGGTTTTAGTATTGGTGCCAGGCGCCATTATGAGGCGGAGATAGTTCATATTCATAGCCCGACTGTAATAGGTATTTTTATCGCATAAGAGGTAGCACTTTTAGAAATATAACTGTGTTTTATGTTTCGTCCTTGACGGACAGGATGGTATGGTTGTGGTTATTTAGGTAATACACTTAGTAAATGCAATTAGGTATTATCATTAATTTCGTTTGCGAACCCAAGATGTTAGTTAATATTTTTAGTTAATATTGCATTCAAAAGCGCAATTTTCACAGAATAATTATTTTCAGTTAATACGTATTTTTAGTTAATTTATCGTATAGAGTATTTTCGTATAGTAAGAAAATTATTTCATATGAAAAGTTGAATTTTAGTAGTAGTAATATTTCTGTATAGAATATTTAATTTTTAACAACTGTATCGTTACATCATATGGTTGAAGTCGACCGGTTGCATCCTGCCGCTCAATCGCGCGCGCTCACATAAAAGAATAATAAAATATTTAATAATCCAATATATTGTATTTTGAACGCGACGTTTTGCTACTTACTAACCTTCATTATTTAGTAGGACCCACATTAGGGTCATCTTACACCGTTAGCCGTGATAAGAATATGATTTACATTGAGATGCAATGGAAAGATTAGTATTACAGATTTGCTTCGCCTTATATATTCAACAAACACCCCATGGGTTGTCTATCTCTGGTGCCGGACCAGGAGCTATACTAAATTATTATAAATGTTTCAAGACCCGATGACCTACTATCTACCTGGGTCATCACAGTTGGTAGCCGCGACCAGGAGATCGAAATGAAATAATATACCTGATGATAATAAAATTCAACGCGCGTCAACTATTTTACGACTGTATAATATTTTTCATATAACAGAAAACATCTCTAGAAAATACCGTCATTTGACGAGGACCCTCTATCCACTATCTAGCTGGATCATCACAATGTATATAAGCACACCAGAAGAATACAGAAAGTATAAATCCGTACGAAACAGGCTCAATGCTGAAATAGATAAAATAAAAAAGAAATACTGGCTAAAGTTTACCAGGGACATGGAGAGAGATCTTTACGGAGCACAGGGTATGGAACATGGAACATAAATGAATACATACAAACGTAAGCTTGTTGGTCTTGTGGTTAGGACTCTCGCCTCGTGATCCAAAGGTCGCAGGTTCGAATCTCACTCCAGTCAAGCAAGTTAGTCCTATTTTCATAGCACAAGCGATCAGCTTAATTTGAAAATAGTAAGAATTCATTATTATATACATCTATATTATGAGCGTTAGCTGGAGGCCGCTTCATCTAATATCTGATGGTCTGAGTTATTAGTTCTGGTAAAATTATTTTATTTTATCTTACTAACTATTTCCTTTTATAGATAAATAAAATACTTGTGTAAGACCATTTTTGAGTTCAATTCATGCACGACTAGTTTCGAGAGCTACAGATGCTCTCATCTACAGGTGAGAATATAAACTGTTTATATTCTCACCTGTAGATGAGAGCATCCGTGGCTCTCGAAACTAGTGATGTATAAATTGAACTCAAAAGTGGTCTTACACAAGTATTTTATTTATCTATAAATTATCATGTCATTCCACAAAGTATATGCCAAATCAATAAATAATGCAACTATTTCCTTTATGTACAAGACGAGTCTAGGTGACAAATCCTTATGACTTATCATCACCACTGTTATATTATTAATGTTCATGCCATGCCTGCGGCATTCGGTAACCATATTATGTCCCTGTTGGTTGAAAAATGCTTTATGACTTAATGCTCTTTGTCCGTATACCCTCGATATACATAAATAAATTTGTCTATACATGACATCGAAATTGCTCACAGTGCGAAGCCGCTGCTTGTACAAATAAAATGATTTACACGAATGCCGAGTCGCTCCTTTAATCCACGGCCAACGGGAATTCGGGATAATTAAAGTTTCCCAGGGTCCGGCCGGTTATTGAGAAATGTGTGTACGTCACATTGAGTTAGCGCTGGCGTCGCGACAGGGCCCGGACTCAGGGGGTCCGCTCCCGGGGGCCGCTACCGCCGGGCCGCGCCACCTTGGGGGGTCAGATCGCTTCTGCGCCGGACGATTTTTTCTGTACCAAAAAACGACTAAAAACGCATTTCAAAGGACTCGTTTTATGCGAGGATAGTAAGTAAAAAATTATACTCATCTATTAGAAAGCGAACGGTTTTTTCGAATTTATTTTGTGATCAAGCGAAATTAAACATATTCAGGGGTGGATATAATTTCGGAATATTGGACTATCGGCTAATTTACGACTAATTATAAATCTCCCACTTGTCTGGAACACTTGTACTCAGCTTAGAATATTCGCACGTCTGTGATTGCACTCATACACTATCGCACGCGTGGTAGCTACTCTCGTAATCTTTTTTCACAATTATACTATTTTCACAATTTTAATAATTTGCACTCAAATGCCACGTTCGCTAGAACTCCTTTCGCTTTATATAGAGAATGTCATTTCGCGAATATTCTGACTGACTTCTTAACTTTTCTAGTAATTTTTAATTTATTGTTATACATCCAGATTGTTGAGAAATCCTCGATTACTTGTTATTCTTTCTGTTTCAACAATCTCGTGATAGTAATAATTAATATGCCAATTTTAAATTGTCAGTGTTATGAAAATGTGGTTAGGGGTGGGATACACACCGCACCTTTCTGGTTTCTTCCTTTCGGGACATACATATTCTGTCTGACACCCGCTGATCCATTCGGGTGTTATCCTTTCGGGACATCTATCCGCGTCACAGAAGCCATGTTTCGTATTCCCGTTTTTAGTCAAATTTGGGGCATGGATCTATAGATCTTTGAAACATCCATTCAATTATTGAAATAATTTTTTTGAATGTGTTGGACTCGTATTCAATTAAAAAATAGTTATAACTTGACTTGTTTCGGCTTTTTTGTTTTCAGGATTTTTTAATGTATGTAATATAAGAGAATATAAAATTAATATATATGAGAGATAAAATTTTGGGCTATGCAAACCGGTGAAACTAATAAATGTATTATATATAAAGTTGCTACTTTCTCGCTTTGTTAAGGCAGATTTTCACGGCAATACGAGAGGGAAGATGGCTGTACACCCATAAGTGTACGAGTTTTAAGGTAGGTGTACTTTTTTTTTTTAAAATTTATTTAAAACATAATTTATTATTTTAATTCATACAAAATAAATTTTTTACGATGCTTAGTTCCTCTCATCATAATTTATTAGTTACACCTGAAGAAACTCTCCAAACTAGAGTAGTGACGCTTTGTGTGCAGCAAGCTCAACGCGCTTGTGGTGCAAAATTTAATCTAGTGTAAATTGAAATACCAATGTGCCAAAAAGCATAAAGTAACTTCCATATCAATTAATAATGTTACAAACTTACTAACCTTGATGACAGAACGCAACATTTTTCTGTATCGGCATACCACTTTTGCTTCGGCCACATTCGTACATTTTCTTATGTAGGCTTTACGATTATTGAAGCTTTTAAGAGGGCCATCCTCCAATATTTGTTATATCTAATCGTCAGATCTTTCGCGGATGCTGCTTGCCCTCAACACTCGTTTTATTTTCTTAACAATCTTTTTCTCGCTAATATCCTCCACACGATAAAACCATCTCAGCGATCCTTCGTTTAATCTATCTACCATGCTTATTATAATTTGTTAATTCCTCACTCTATTGACCAAAGATTTTCCATACACGCTCCTTAGCGACCACATTTCCACCGCATTCAATCTACTTTCATTGATATGTTAACTTTGCTTCTCTGTAGAATCCTTAATGTCATTCATAATATAACGTGGTGGAATATTATACATCTGATGTATGATAACGATATATAACCTTTGCCATATACAAAACTTATTTAACACATCCTTGTCCCCATCCATCCCTCAATCGTCTCGTTATCATGGTGATAGTTTTGTCATTATTTTGTCATTATAATATATACAATGTTAGAGTAAATAAATTTTAATTATTCAATTAAATTATATGGATGATTCGAAGATATCGCCAACTGATAATAAACCTGCCATTGTATATAGGTATACAAAAAGTCAATAAGAGTAGCTTGTTGGTGTGTAGTGGTCAAAACGCTCGATCAGCTTGATCGATGGTTCGAGCCCCATTCTACGAAACCAGCAAGTTAGTCCAATTTTCATAGCACAGGCTTTTGGCTTAGTTTGAAAAAAGTAAGAATATTGACCCGACTCGTATTCCGTGTTCGCCACTCCATTTAAAAAAATATATATTTATACATATAATATTAAAAAACATTATATTATGAATGACATTAAAGGTTGTTCCAACTATAGTACACATTTTTTTTATACGAAACTTACAAAATTTATTTTTGACATAACATTACGTAAAATTACATTACAAATATAATTATACAATAATAATTTATCATACAATCATATAATAAAATATGTAACTACTCAACTAGGCTAGCCTGTTTTAGGGCAAGTTATATATTTTGTTTTAAAACACAATATTCGACTATAGGTACTCATTAGTATATATAATTAATTAATAATTTAGAGTTCAAGTAAATTAGTACATTATAAAAATTTAAATTAAATTAATACAATACAAATATTTTAATTAAATTAATACAATAAAAAGTTAAAGTAGATAAATACATTATATAAATTAATACATTAGTCTAACAATAGTTTTCCAAATAAGATAAAAAATTTATAAATACTTAAAATGAAGAAGAAGAGAAAAAAATATAATGATAATACTCATTTTACTAAAGAGTTTTATTTTATAATTTCTTTTCTGTACCCATATTGAAAATAATATTAAATAGGTTTACTCTGAATTTTTTGGTATTACTGCTGGTTTGAATATTTTTACTTATTTACTTATTAATTAGGTTATACATTCTAGGAGCTTGGAAACTGAATAGTCTTTGGCCAAAAGTTGTTTTAATTTTAGGGACCGTTTTATTATATTTCGCTCTAGTTAGATGTGGTCTTTCAGGCATAATTTTCAGATTGTTTATATTTTTATGGAATGTTGTTAGTATGTATAATTGTCTAACATCCAGAACCTTAAATTGTCTAAATAGATGTTCAGAAGGATATATAAAGTCACGATGTTGAATTACTCTTATATTAATTATACTTAATTAATTAATTATACTTAATTAATTAATTAATTAAGTATGGCCTTCTGAGCTATATTTTTACCTGATGCAAGTGTATAATCGGTGCACTCCCCCAACTTTCAATACCATAACTTAAGATGGATTGACACAAGGCATAGTAAGCAGATTTCGGTTTTTCTATATTTAAAATATTTCTAAGTACTTTAAAGATATAGATCTGCTTTCTTAGTCTTTTTGCCAATCCATCTATGTGTTCCTCCCATCTCATGTGTCTGTCAATAATTATTCCTAAATACTTGATGGACTTACAATTTCCTATACTGGGACAATTACAACCAACATTATTTTCGTTTAATATTATTTATGTTGTTGGGCTGTCCTGCCTCAGTAATTGAAAAAGTCAAAAATTTTGTTTTGGCTGTATTGAGGGTCAACAAATTTTTATCAAACCAGGTAACTAGATAAATTTTTTTCTGCGGTACCAGTTACTTGTTCCCATGTTTTTTCTTTGAATATTAACATAGTGTCATCAGCAAAAATAATGATTTTTCCCTCCATTCTCAAATCACATTAATAAAACATTCCTAAATATTTGTTTACACAAAGAATTTATATTTAAAAAGGCACATATTTGTGCTTACCAAGATGCAAATGGAGGGTCGCACGTCCTATGTTCCACATAAAGGTTCAAAAAATTCCAAGAATGCGTACGGATAACCAGAGATTCCTCTAATAAAAAGTTAATGTTAAGCAAAATTAGTTTGAATGAATTCGGTTTCCGAGAATCGGCGTTAAATTTATATTAGTGATTATTTTACAAGAGCAGGACCTTTATATTCCCGGCTCCCAAAATCTGGTCGAGATCTCCGGCCAGATAGTCTCCCAACACGACTCGCTCCCAAGGTATCACTCCCGAACTTTACACAGTCCCGAGGTATCGTTCTCCATTCACTTTTATTATTGTATTTAGATACTGTTTTAATTTTACAAGCCGTTTTATTTGTTTGAGTACACCCGCCAGGCCGCTGGCCGTGTCAAAGTCATGTTCCTTCGTGCGTCTGACCATACTTGGGATTCCTTATACGGCGGGTCAAAAGCCGTGCGCATCGCGCTCGTCATTCTAGTATTATTTTTTAAATACATTTATTAGTATTTAATGAAACAAAATGCTGACGTGAATATTAAATTAAATACATTTATTAGTATTTAATGAAACAAAATTCTGACGTGACTACGTCTTTAAATCTTAAGTCCATGGGGCGCAAGTTTTAAGATTGGCCGTCACGAAAATAGATCAAATTTTAAACGCTCATATCTCAGAAAGTATACGACACAAGTTAAGTTAACGGTGTCGATACATTGAAAATTACTTCAATTGCATCAGCTGCGCTCGACAATTGGCGCGACCAGTCAAATTTGGGACGCCGTGGCTTGTGAATAGTAAATCTGATGTAAACGAAACAAGTGTTGTGCGATAGCAAACCTATCTGTGAGTATATAACGTACAAAGTATAGTTTATAGTTATAGTTTTAATAGACTAGAAAAAAATGTAATAACATGTACGTAATATTCAATATTAAATGAAATAAAAAAATAATAATGTAATATGTTATAGCTATCAGAAAATAGATAGATATCAGAAAAGTCTGTAAGTAGGTATATAAAAATAATCATAATAATTGCATTTAAAAAAAGCCTATTTTTTTCGTCGCGCCTTTTACATACAAAGTACTTTTTAAAAATTTTCTTAAAAACAATATTTGTTAACAGATAGAATCAAGAAATAAATAAGAAGCATATAAGTGCGCAACCAATTAATACGAAACTTGGTAGTAGGTGCCTCCGCGCTAGGTGCGATGCAGTTTCTCCATAACAAAAATAAACCCATCGTTATTCTGACATTCACGGTGCTCCTGCTCGTCCGATTGGGTGTGCAATGGGTTTATCGAAAATATACAACAAGTCTTATTCCTATAAGCTTATATGTATGCCAACTTAGCTTGAAAGAAATATATATTAATTCAGTAACTTTGATTCGGCAGATCATGATAAAAAATTTGTGTAAATAATTTGATTTGAAAACAAATTAAATTAGTCAAATAAAAAGAAAATAATTGAACACAAAATATCCCTCACCGAATCCAGGGAAATACGATTAATA
Organism: Agrypnia vestita; assembly: GCA_016648135.1. Taxonomy (NCBI): domain Eukaryota; kingdom Metazoa; phylum Arthropoda; class Insecta; order Trichoptera; family Phryganeidae; genus Agrypnia; species Agrypnia vestita. The sequence continues at coordinate 74,022 of JADDOH010002365.1, forward strand.
AAGTTCGCCATGTTATCCATTTAAGAATACGAAAAAATTGAGACATGTATACGCATGTGGTCTTTCGAAAATGCCTTTTTTCAATGGTTAATACCTTTTACATTCTGATATATCTTATTACTTGATAGTCTCTCGAAAACTCAACAACAATCAGGAATTGAAGAGGACATTCTCGTAAACACTGGAAAAGTCGAGTAAATACTATAACTGCAAAGAAACTTGACATTTGACTAGCGGTGTTTAAAACCGTAGCGAGTGCAATGTGACCAATGCGTGATTGATAGAGTGATAAGAATCGGGCGAGTACATACCGACAAGCGAGAATATTTTCTATTTCCAAATTGAACGGATTTTTCTCGAAAGTGATTGAAGCGATATAAACAGCATAATTACGAAACGATAAAATTATTTGTGTGTGAAATACCTTAGCAACATTTAGTGACTGTAAACTTAAGTACAGTGCTCCGACTAAATTTGTGTCCAGGAACTTTGGTGAATAAATAATACGTTAATTGATCTTTAGTGTTTCATTTGTCTCCTGATAATATGTTCACATGAACACCTACCAAAAATGCATTTTTTTACTTTTTTGTGCAGATATGTAACAAAAGGTCTTCTCCACAATATACAAATTTAAAAAAAATGTTTCTCCCCTTTTCAGAGAAAAGAACTGAGTAAAAGTAAACAAATTCGCTAATTTTGTATCTAAAGGCATACTTCAAATGCCTTAGTTTAGGTGGAGAATGTCGATTTTATAATTTATACAACTTGTTATTTTCTACAGTGGTTCTAATTTCTCAACTCTCAAAATTATTATCTGTAATTTTATTTTTTTAATTATCATAAAATGTTTTTACATTCATGGTTGCAGTCAATTACAGTCGATCGTAATTTTATATCTTGTATAACTTGTTATTTTCTACAGTGTTTCTAATTTCTCAACCATAAAATAATCTGTAATATTATTCCTTTAATTGTCGTAAAATGTTATTGCATTCATGGTTACAATCATTTAGAGTCAATGGTAATTGTATATCTCGTATAACTTATTATTTTCTACTGTATTACTTTCTACAACACATTTTCTCAATCATAAAAATTGTATTAACAAAAGAAAACACTTGTAAAACCACTATTTATTGAATGATCAACATGTTTCGGGGCCAATGGTCCCTTCATCAGGATAAGTACAACGTTTGCTAAAAATTAAAAAAAGGCATGATAAAGTAGGTATTAAAGAATTAAAAATGATCCATTTTTAATATACACACTGGGATTAATAGATTTTCAGTAAAATAATAGTATAAGATTGTGCACTCCGCCATTTTAACTGAAATACCGGTCAGAGCGAATGACGTCATGCCTAAGTACTCATCACCGTGTCTTTGAACTGTTGTCATAGACACAATGCAATTTTTATTTAGGCTTGACGTCATTTAAATGCCATGACAGCTGCGGACGTTTTTACGCGAAATTAAAAATAAGTAGTTGAAAATGCAATTATTCGCATAAAAACTTACTTTATTTAATGTTATTTTCGGTAAAAGTAGACGTGTAGGTACCTACATTATAGAAAGTTATTTCAAAATTTGTCTTCATGCCTATTGGAAGTGTAGGTATTAACAAAAACAAATATATGGGAGTTGAATAACTAATTAGGAACTAATGAGAAAACCAATTTAAAATGTATTCACACACTTTTAATTTTTTAATTTTACAATTTATCTAACAGTAATCCTGTGTTATTTGTAAGTAAAATTTCTAAACCCTTGTTAATATTAAAAAATTGGTTGGATTCCAAAAAATATGGGAAATATAGTGATAAATATTTTAAGATCGTAAGTGCTCCTTAATTCTAATATCGAAATCTCTTAAAGTTTTACTAGCATAAAATTAATTTACTAACACCCGAATTTTTTTTAATATCATCTTATCCTTGTTATATAATGCATAATTATTTAATTGATTATTAGCATTGTAGCGAGACATGAACCTATTGGATGCTGATAACGATATAACAATATCGCGCAAAGCAGGGTCAATCATCCGTAACCGCAAATTCATGAATATTACGCACGCAACGCTGAGTCAGTCATGCGTGACCGTATTCTCTCTTTCTTTCTCTCTCTCTCTCGAAGAATCTGTGATAATCCATTACGCATTAAAATATTACATTGGAAAAGTTTAGAATGTTCTACAGGCCTCTCGCCAATTCTAGGACAAATTTGATTAAGGAATTTATCTATAAAAGGTGTCACGAAACGCAAGGTCGGTGAATTTCTTTCGTGACGACAACGAGTGCGATATCACCGTAGCGTAAACCAGTATGATCAGTGATATTACAATTTACAATACGCGATATTAGTAAGCGAGCAAGCGCGGTGTGACTATCAGTGATACCAGCGGATTAAAGGAACAATGCCGGGGCGAGAAGTTTCTACGTGTGAACATTGAAAGAAGTTTACCAAAAGTGATCAAGGCAATAGAATTAGCATTAATTAGTGCGAATTAAGGAACAGTACAATGATAAGTGTTTGAAATATTCGGGAGACATTTAGCGACTGTAAAATTAACTCGTGTCCAGTGACTTTATTTGGTAATAAATTAAACAAAATTAATTTCAGTACAGTACAGTATGGAAATTTTTATTTTAATTTAAAAAAAAAATGCAAATTTTTAAGTCGCTTCTCCGTAACTATTGATTTTAGGAATTTGCTGCTTGAGAATTTCGACTCATAATTTAGGCAAGAATCTACCTGTTAAGTGTTGTGGACTAGCTCTTAACCATTTTCAATTATATTTATTCCCTCTGCGTGTTCTGGAAAATGTTACACTCTAAGATATTACAGTAAACCACAAATTCTCGTGCGCGGTGGTTCTGAAATCTTAACTCATTAAATAATTTTTCCTTGTTTTATGCAAGTAGCCCCACCGGGGTTATCGTGTCTGGCTTATTTCCATATTTTACGATGGTATTTAAAGAGTACGTTATTGAGCCATTGAGCCCCTGTCCGGCGAGAAGACGGGCTGCGGTGCATGGCAGGCCGTGTGGTGGCTGACCGGGGCAAATGACCCCCGGGCTGTCAGGATGGGGGGCAATAAAAGCCAATCAAACATTTGTCCCGATGCGCGATGGTCAGCGTGTCGTTATATAAATATTGTTAATCTGTTTTGCAGGACCGAAAATATTCCGATTGCAGTGTGGATTGCCGTCGTGTAATATTTTATCCCGAGATCCTTGATTAGTCGAGCTGTATTCTTTGACTTATAATTTAATTACGTTAACATCCTTAAAATGAATATATAACGTTAATCATAGCTAATAATGTTTGTATTTTTCAGGGCCGTGCGTTCAGAATCATTGGTTGGTGGCATTTTAAGCCTCAGTAGGAGTCGCGAAGAAGGCGATTTTATTCTGACTTTATTTTATTATTATTTTAATTTTTAACGCTATAATGAGCCATAAGACCCAATTACTGATGTGCGGAAAATTGCTCGCCAAGAAAGTTGGTTCCCAATTGCGTGACAGGATGTTTTAGTTCCTTTTAAAATAAAATTAGACAATATAGTAATCACTGTCATTCAGAAAAAAACTCAAATCTCAAAAATGAAAAAAAAAAATGTCTAAATTTATGTCGTGTAAATATTTATATATATTGATTATATTAGAGCATATGTACCTATATATTTAAAGCCATGACGAATAGTAAGCATGAACCGATCTGCGTCGATAACAACATTATTGACTATGTAAACGAATATATGTACCTACTTAGGTCAAATAATTTCACCAAACGACAAAACTACAAAGGAAATAGATGGACGATTAGGAAATGCGTGAAAGCATTATAGGAAATCATGAAGAACAGAGATATGAGCATAAACATCAAAAGGAAATACTTCGATACCTGCATTCTTTCTGTCCTAACTTACGGCTGTCAAACCTGGGCGATCACTAAAGTTCATGAAAGAAAGCTACAGTCATGCCAAAATGCTATGGAGAGAAGTATGTTGGGGAAAAACTCAGATAGAATAAGGTATTCAATAATCAAAGAATAAATAAAAACGAAGAATGTTAAAGTATCCATCAGAAGGCTTAAATGGAAATGGACTGGACGTACAATCAGGGGAAGAGAAAAATGGCCAAAAACAATAATGTATTGGTTCACACGAGACAAGAAAAGGAAATGTGGCAGGTGCACGAGGCCTTTGCCAAAAGGCATTCAGACGGAACTGCCATGGTGTGACAGTCTAACTTGTCACAAGCAAATGTTATGAATGTCTGAATAAAGGCTATTATTATTATTATATAAATTTAGTGTCAAATTGTTGTAAGTATGAATTTATAAAATAATACTCGTAATTACCAAAAAGAGTTACAATAATAAAGTTATCTTATTTTTTAAATATAATAAAGAATAATTTATCAGCACTTTGTTGAGTTGCACCCATAAATTTCGTTCACGGTTTAGTCGTTAATTCTTGAAGCAATTAGTTTCAATTCAATTTATTTCAAAATTTCACGGTAGTGCACCACCCAAAATGCGTATTTTGATTTAGTTTTAATAAAATGCCGCCGTATAACCTCACAGGTTGAAAGGTCCCGCGACCAAAGAATGCGTTACAAAATATGGACACTGTCAAACTATTTTATTCTCCGATAGCTATGAGAAATGATCGCACGGTTTTGAGAGGCATTTATTATTTTTTATGACGAATACGACCATTAGTGGGCGCACGGTAGCCACGACACCCGGAAAACAATGAGGCGATTTATCAACGCGAATGTACCTGCGGGTATACGTACATATGTACAGAATATGGACGATCAAGATAGGTCCATATAAATGTTTCCAGTTTATTCTTTTATCGGGCTGCTTTATGCTTTGTTCCCTGATTAATACTCCCGAGCCTCTCCTGGCTCGCGGTGCACCGGCCCGGCCAGATACCCAATCTCATTAGGTGGCTCGCGCCCCACGGGGGTCGTAGCGTGTCTCGGCGCTTCCGTCTAGCTACGCAATCGTCATTCTGTACTTTCAGCGCATTTGCCGACATTGCTGAAAAGGAGTGCCATTGTTTTCGGCACATAAGAGTAATAATTTACGGTCCAGAAAAAAGTAGATGACATGTTCTTCTATGTGCAGTTTTCTGGGATGTTCTGCCGCGTATATCTGAACAGACTCTGAGCTGACGTCCGGGGGTGACATTATTTTTCTAAAAGTCCGAGAATGCAACTGAAGAAAATTTGGAACAGATAGTATTTGATAAATTAATCGAAATATATATTTTTAAATTATATAGGTAACCAAGAAAAAGATTATATTATTCACAAAAATATACAGACATGAACTAAAGTAAACTTCTGGTGCACAGTCTGATTCCGCGACCGGTTAAGTACGTTTGACTCGTTTAAAAAATACAAAGAGCATGTAAATTTGGAAACAATTATGAAAAGGACAAACTAAGTACTTATATAATGCATAATTTCTAGGTAAATAAGTAGCGCTTTATTATAAAAATACGCATTTACTTGAGGAGAGAAATTAAAAAAATATATTGTATAATATACATTTTGCTTACTAGGGATTTAATTATGCAAGAATGAATACTTTAAATGCAGTATAAATATATCTTAATTATGCTTTGTATAAAATACGAGAAATACGCTTAATTTCGGGTATTTATCTGAATATAGGTACATGCCAAAAAACGGTGAAGATAAAAAAATCGAAGAATTAAAGTATCTAGCCTAAGTATTTTGATGTGGTATTGCGTAAGGGACCTCGCCATTTACCTAAATAATTATTTAAGTACTCTTAACAATTTTTTAATCATGTTTTCCCATTTTTTTTTGATAATCTTAATGCACAACTTCTGTTAGAGATTATCTTTTTTAATATGATTAGATAGACCTGAAACCTATACACTATTTACACCGATTTTATCAGTCAGTCGGCATCAATGATACGTAACACACGAGTATACTTTAATTATTATTTCTTACGTATACTGGGAACAGTGTTATGATTATTTGATGTGGTTGTGTGCCTCTGAAGTAATAAGGGTAACGAAAGGGTTAACAATTAAAATGAATAGAAGTACGGTGTGATAAATAAATCATTATTTGACGTCATATCTGCTAAACTAATTTGTTTATATCAAAATTAATTTTGTAACTGATTTTGTACAGTTTTTAAAACAATGGTTTTAATTTCACAATTAGTAGATCTATCCGAGAAATCTACATAATTAATGTATTATACAAAAACTTGTTTAAACAATATTGTAAGAGACAAGGGAGATAAGATTATTTAATGTAATTAATTGCAGCCATATATTCACGTCACTCGATATAAATATTATCGTAGAAAGCAGTCTATGAATGAATGTTGTTTTTAAACTTTACAGTACGCACAAGTACCTACTCAATAATGTGATTATAAATAGTCTGATAAATATTTATATTTTCTAATTAAAATACATTTTGTTAATAAGTTGCCTCTTTAAAACAGATTTCTATGACATTTAAAACAAATTACAATAGATTAATCAATTAGAAAGATACATAGAAAAAATGTATCTATCGAGAAAACATCTGGTTACCGTCGGAATACAAGCCCAGTACTCTTCATGCTGGAGAATGGTGATACTAATTTAGCTAGGTTCATAGTCCTGCGTTAATGGTACATCTAATATTCCATTAGCAGCTGACACCTCATCTGCAATATAACTGGGACTAACTTACGATCAATTCTTTCTGTTATCATTATGTGGGGTATAAAAGCAAAGGAAGCAAGCAATATCAAAAAAAAAAAGAATGCAGTCGTCGAAGTTTATAAATTTATAATGCACTGAATTCGAGATTTTATAGGAAACATAGTCTATACATTTATAGGAAACATGATTTTGGAAGGGATAGATAATAGATACATAAAATCTAGAATTCAGTATATTTTAAATTAGTAATCCTCGGTAACTGCATTCAAAATATATATAAATATAATAATATATAAAAAATATTTATAATATATAATATAAATATTTTTTGTACATTGCTGTCTGCTATTATAATACCCCACGTATGTCTTTTCTTTTATATGGAGCCAATGGTAGTGCAAATAAGAGGGAAATATATTTTTTCGCGAGTCACACAAAACCTCTTGGCAGTTGGCATATATTCATTGATTTTTTTTTCCTTCGATTTCCAGATACGCACATCTTTTGCACGCTTTTATTTAGTTCCACTCGTTTTTCTGAAAAAGGGACAAAATTTTTATCCACTCCCTTACCAACAATTGCTCTAAAATTTGGTAGAGAGATGTATTCTAGATGACAACACAATAATCATTACTTTTACAAAACTAGTTTAAATATTTTAAAAAAACATTTTAAATGCTATCATGTTTTTTATTAAATCGAAAATTGTACCCGTAAGTGACGCCTGATGCTTTGATAAAAAATTATTTAAAAAAAGGAAATTTTTTTTTAGTCACAGTTCTAAGAGCGACCACAGTATATGCGCATCCTGAAACCCTTATAATCGCATGTATCATTCTTTTTATATATACATTTAAAAGTAATATTTTAAGTAAAACTTTTAAAAGTTTTACTTTTAATTTTCAAATTGCATGTCCTTAAAACTTTATAATTTTAATTGTGTTATTTATTTCTTAGAAGATTCAAATATTTTATCATCGCTCACTGAATAATTTCTTGTGCATTCTTACATAATATTAAAATTACTTTATAAACGCGACCGATCTGACGGCCCAAAAGAGAATATTAAAAAACAATAAAACCATTTAATTTGATTGAACCAGCAGTAAGTTGATCACCGAACAGTCAGAAACACGTCCACTCGGATGCCTCCCAAATAAAACAACAACCAGATACACATCTGAATTGCTACCGTAAAGTCAACGTGATTTTAATGGCCGTATATTTCTTAACATATCTTAACATTTAAACTGGGCCGCTGGGGCTGGCGTCCTCTTAGCATTTGGACATGAGCGGGAACATCAATCACAGGTCAGGGAGCTTAGCGTAAGCTCCGTGTCTGTTCGGCCGATATGACAGACAGACACACTACCTGTTTTTCAATCTAGTTAATAACTTCGGATGCATACAGTTTTTTTTTCAACGTACACTTGAGATTAAAAACGTTAGGATTGACAATGAACTTGATATTGTTAAGCCTACGCGTAATCATTGTCGATAGATCTTCTTCTTCTTCTTCATTCAATTCAATTTATTTCACGATAATATGTACATGACAAACAAAATGTTTAAGGCATACATATTAGGAAGTATATATCAAAAAGAAAGTAAGAAAAAAAGAAAGAAAGAAGAAAAAGAAAAAAAGAAAGTAAGAAAGAAATGAAGAAAGAAAGAACAAAGAAAAATGAAAGAAGGAAAGGAAACTCGGTTGGGTAAAGCCAAGGATAATGCCCGTACTCTCTCATGCCTTCGTCTCTCCACTGCTGGATATATGCCTCTTCCTTCCCTTTCCATCCTTCCTTGTTGTTTGCTAATTGTAGCCATTTCTTTCCTCCCACAGCGGCTATATCATCGGCCCATCTCTTTTGAGGTCTTCCGATGCCTCTTTTATTCTCCCAAGGTCTCCATTTCGGAACTCTGGGAGGCCATCTTGTAGCATTGCAACATGTCCTGCCCATTGCCATTTTAGCTTCGCTACACCATCCCCATGATATCCACTACTCTAGTTCTGCGCCCCCAGGTGGTGGATAGGGGAAAGCTCGCCAGATATGGAGGGCAGGAGGGAAATAAAATACCTCTCGCAGACCAACAGGCAGTAGCGTCTGACCCATAATGGGCGGCTACAAGCAGCGTCTGTTCCCTGTGTTAAGGGCGGCTGATTTAAAACTCACCAACCCGTCTGGCAAGCGTGGTGTTTTATTGCCAAACCACTTCCAAATTAAATTAAATGAATCGATAGATAATAATAGAAAAATTATAATATTTAATGTAATTCTGGTGTCTCGTAGCTTGTACCAAAAACTTTAAGGGAGTCTGTTTCGTTCAATTTTGAACAGAATTTTTTTATGCTTCGGGTAGGTATATGTTTTTTATACTTCGTATAACTGTCGAGAGTTACAAAGATAAGCGACATTACGACGATTTGCATTTTTTCAATATTTCTAACTTATCTTTTATAAAACGTTAGACTAAGACAAGTCATAAATATAGAAAAAAATCTTACTTTTATGTCGCTTCTCTCCAAAACTATTGACATTTCAACCAAACTGTAAACAATATTTTTTATTCAAAATTGAATGAAGAAGACTCTCCCAAGGTTTTTGCTGAGTATATTAATATTATATTTTATATATAGTATATTATATATTGGTATATTATATTTTGAGTTTATTAATTTTTAATGAAAATACTTTTAATGTGATGTTGCAATATTAAGAACATAATCCGATGATACTTAATTGCTGAGTATATTAATATTATATTTTATATATAGTATATTATATATTAGTATATTATATTTTGAGTTTATTAATTTTTAATGACAATAATTTTAATGTGATGTTGCAATATTAAGAACATAATCCGTTGATACTTAATTGCTGAGTATATTAATATTATATTTTATTTATAGTATATTATATATTAGTATATTATGTTTTGAGTTTATTAATTTTTAATGAAAATAATTTTAATGTCATATTGCAATATTAAGAACATAATCCGATGATACTTAAAACATTTTTAATAATCAGTTAGAAATACATACAGAAATTTTTTTAACATGACAGGGAACCGCGATTCCATTATATCTTGTTAACCATTTAAGATTATGAAAACCTCGAAACATTTATATTATATAGTCTTCTAAAAAAGTTCCGGAGTCGTATCCCGGTGGTGACTAGGTGTTTTTTAAAATAAAGATTTTTTTCTCTATATCTTTCAACTATTTTGTTTTAAAGAAATTTAAGGTCAATTTATCAAAATGTACAATTTTTCTACAGACTCGGACACCAACAGTAATAATTTAGTCTACTGAATATTATTATATATTTATAATTATTTATAACGGCTTCTTAAGATGTCTAAATATTATACATATATATTTATTTTGAATTAACACATCAATCTATGACGCTATTTTATTACATAAATTACGATAGGTCAATATAGGGGTTCTGGAACTTTTATGGTATTATATATATTTGGTATAATATATAATTTATGGAATAATATATAGCGAATTTCCCCCAAGTACCTACCTACCGTTGTAATCCAGTAATTAACTATAATATTTATAAATATCAAAAAAATATCGGAATCAAATATTTTTGAAATATTATAAGGTACAATATAATAACACAATTTCGGAGGCTAAATCGTATCACAATATTATACTATAATTCATTTTATTTATTATTTTCATCTTCCACCAAAAGGAATTTTGGATTTGTGATGCGACACAGTTTGTAATAAATTAATAAATAAATACATGTCTTTTTTTCTATAAAAATACAATGTTTCAATCAAAGACACATTCTCATTGACTTCACGTGGTCCAGAATATTTTGAGTTTGTCCAAATATTCTGAATGAAAAATACGGTAAAAAGAAGTTTAATAAAAATTGAAATAATATTTCTGGCGTATCCTAGTGTAATGCTAGTAATTCTGAAGAATTTCATATATTTTATTGCTAATAAAAACTCCAAAATCAATATAGATGTCTCATTAGCGACATCTGTGGTCATTTAAGGGGAATGAAAGAGCTTTGGTGCCGGCCGCGCTGAGGATTGTTACAACTGATATGTGAAACGTGGGGTATAATTTAAATATATTTAACTTCCAAAAATTAGTAGACATGGTATTCTATCATGGGTGAAAATGGCAAACGTTACATTGTGTGAAGTGATCGATAGGTCGATAAGTGTACGATAGGTCGTAAGCCCTATGTATACCCAAATGACTTCTAAACCTACTTTCCCATAAAAATACAGTTTCGTCTGTGTGAGACATCTATAATATACATTGACTGACTTCACGTGGTCTTCAAAAAATCTAGAAAACAATTGATATTAATTGTTTTATATTTAATACTTAGTTGAGTTTATTTTTGCTGAAATTTTCTGTAATTTTTTAAATTTCGATCCCGATTCTCTTTTTAAAAAAGTATAAAGATAATAATGTTGAAATGTATAAAATATGAACACATTTTCGTAAATCATTTGAGTTTATCGGCAAAGATAAATTTTAATCCATTCCTATTACTAGTGAATTGTACGTATTTTTTCCGGATACTTCACTGAAATTATAGCATTATTATAGCACATGATGAAGATTAGACTAGATATTTTAAGGCATGGCAATTAATATTTTAAGACGTCGCAATCTCATCTTGATACAATTTACTATCGTTAAACCTCTTTTATAAACCTATTATTATTAAAAGAAGCTGATACCTGTCAATGACCTGCAAAGCACGATAATAAATCGTCGCATATTAATACAAATTATGTTTTGTTAAAATGACAATTTAAAGCACATAAACTTTTAGTATACCTACTTATGTAATTCATTATTTTTTTATCTTTAATGTAGACATATATGTATATATTTGGTAAATTAATCATTTCATAATATTAATTGAAGTTTTTAGTCTTATTATAAATAATGGATATAAAATAAAGCAGTAAAAATACATAACCTAGGTATTTATTATGTGAGATTATGTGAGATATGTTACGAAGCTTGTTAAGATTCTTATACATATGATTGTTTAGAAAAGATCTTAAATTTTTAATTAATTATATAAATATAAGCAGACATATTAACAAAACATAATATTACATGCAGGTAATACATAATGCATGTGGTTATGAATATACATATCTGGTTCCAAAAGCAGACCGTCGGCAACTTACTCCGGCAGAACCTGTCTACTAACTAATCTGAAATAAAATTCAGTAAATGTATTTAAATAAATTAACGTCCGTGCCAGAGAAATTTGCTAATATTGCAGGACTTTGTTTATTTTATTTAAACATACTTTAAATCAAACTAGGGTAACTTTCAATTAAAACAGGCGACTCCTCGTAAACGCGTGCTTACTGCAAACATAAAAAATCTTGGATATTCGTGGTAATAAAATTGGAATTATTATTACTTTAATGGAACTATAATATTCGGTTAATGTATTTTTATATTTTTCTTAAAAATTTATCCATATGATAGCTTTAGTCATAGAAAAACATAACTTAATGATTAATTTATAATAATACTAAGGATTAATTGTAATAATAAAGGAAAATAAAATTGTGGGTGGAAACAAAGGTTTGATTCGAACGGTATAGATTTGCATCGAAAATATATCAGGGGAAGGAGAAAAGGTAAAAGGGGAAGGAGGAAATATAGCCTGTGTTACCTGCCAAGTCCTAAAGAATAAGTTTCCAAATTTTGAGTCCGATCGGTCAAACGGTACAGATTTGCATCGAAAATTTGGCAGGGAGAGGGGAAGGGGTATGAGAATAGGGGGTAAATATCACCTGTGTTACCCGCCGGGTCCCAAAGCATATGTACGCAAAATTTGAATAGAGAACAGACAGACAGACGGACAAACAGACAGACAGACATTGAGTTTTATTAGTATAGATTTACAGCCGTTTCGTTTCGGGCGTGGCCCGGTAGCTGTCAGAAGTGGGAATGTGATCATATTTATCGAATTCTGTCACACTATCGTCAATCAATCAATGCGACCAAAGCACAATGCCACGTTCGCTTAACTAATATATTATAATGAAGATCCAATTCGCTGGTTTTAAGTATAAATCAAACGTCTCAAAAATTTATAGATTAATCATAAAATAAATCTGAATAAACAAAAAGTACTAACATACAGGTTATTTTTGTCATCTATTCGTTGAAATTAATTCACCAATGCCAAAAATTATTTTACAATAATATCTGCGGAAGGCAAATAAAACACTTAAACTTAATTAGACTTTTATTTATTACGCAAAATGTCATAAGGCACGAGGTTAATCGGAGTACCGTTCTTAAATTTATAGTCACTAAATATTTCCACAACATTTCAAATACTGATTATTCTACTCTTTTTTAATTCGAATTAACTTACGCAGTTTCTATCGCGTCGATCACTTTTGAGAGTATTCCACTCAATTTCCGCACGTAAGTACTTCGCCCGATATCTATCACTCGGTGTACAACTTGCTGGCTACACTGCTCGCACTACGGTTTTATCGCTGGAATGTCGCTCACGTTAAACAAAGACTTGATCCGTCACGTGTGCGCTAGGTCATTTTTACTAAACGTGTTGGTTTCATTATTCTTCGAGAACATTCTTTACATTTCTAACGATTCCTCGAAATTTCCAGTGCTTACGAGAATACTCCAGTCAAATCCTGATTGCTCCAGAGTGTTGTGGAGTGTTCGAGAGACTTCTCATTACAATACTGTAGAGTCATATTGAGGACGATCTATTTTCGTGCAAAAAATATCATACTTACAAATCGGCATATTTGTCGGAGTTACCCGTTTTAGAGACTATGGTTTACTGCGTCATTGCGAAAACTCGATTACAGATTGCTTGCCGCATTTGCTGAAATTGTATGTACATACATGTTGAAAGGTTCATTATCCTGCTGCCAATATATATATATTAGTAAATAATAAGATGAATTATCGCAGTTGCGAATGAACCATAGACCAAAAAAGGATCAAAATATTGTTAAGCTTGCCTGTACAATTTCTTGGAACAGTTTTGCCGTGTAATCACCATTGCAGAAGTGAATGTTTTTGTTTTAGAATTAAAATATTATTATAAATGAGACTGTTTAGAATTTTTGTTATTACGTGCTTTGGTGCATTTTTTAGACACAACATTTAACTAGCAGTATATTATTTATGCTTCTATTTAATTTCTTAATTACGAACTTCCTTTTTTAATATTATATTAAAAATATATTCAATCTGATCAAATCTCCAACTCGCTACCAGAATAAACCAAGAAATATGTCTACTGTTCATATTTTTTAATTTATGACGGATTGCTTCATGTTTTTTTCATTGTAGCTATATTTTAAGGTAGTTACATAAATTTACTAGCTTTATAAAAACATTAAAATAGTTTAATGATTTGTCTTTTATGAAGACATAGGATCATAAAATATTATCAATAATTTTAGATTCATATTTAGAAACTGTTACGAGCGCCCTAAAAATGTACGAAAGTCCGTGGTCATTTAAAATTTTTATAAACAAGATACGAAGGTCTTCGAAAAAAATAATAACATAATTTCAATTATATTCCTTTTAAGCATCAAGTGTTGTGTTCATCTATATAGTTTGAATATAGGTCTTTTACGCTCGTCTTCAATACAGCATAAAAATCGCATATAAAATTACTAGGTCGCTTGGATTAACGATAAGACCCAGTGCCCGAGAATTCTATTCGTTTCTGGAGACCAGCAAGTTGACAATATTTAATACAATTTACCGTGACATTATAGAAGTAGAGCAACGCTATGAATTGATATCATAAGTAAATTTTTATATGTAATACAAATTTATCAAACATATAAGTTACTGTGGGTAACAAAGTAAATGGTGCTCTTAATGCAATTAGGGACAATAAGAATCTGTCAAAGGAAGCAAAACTAGTGGTGCATAATGGCGTTCCAGTACCAACTCTGATGTATGGAAGTGAAATCTGGAATTGGCAAAAAAAGAATGAAAGCAGAATGATCATGGTGGAAATGTGGTCACTAAGGCGCGTGTGTGTAAAATATTTGGTCGATAGAGTGAGGATTGAGCAAATTAAAACTGAATGTTATGCTGGCGGTAATGTGATACATAGAATAAAGAAAGGAGTGCCGTGATGGTTTGGTCATGTAGAACGCATGTACGAGGAAAGGATGACTGAGAAAATATATGTTTATAAAATATATCTGCAAAAGACCTGGCACTATCAGATATTGTACAGGGCCATCCTCCAATACTTCAAGTATTCGTGGGTGGCCCTGTTAAAAGTAGAGCAACAACTATAGAACATGCATGAGAAGATATATGAATGTAGCCGAAGCAAAAGTGGTGTGCAAAGATAGAAGAATATGTTGTTCTAATCTCTCTGCCTACCTTCAGGAAACAGCGTGATGGTTACTTAGTTAGTTATTAAAGAAATACAAATATTATGTTCCTATTTCAGTGCCCGAGCATTGTGTTCTGTTGCCTGTCTGGAGACCAGCAAATAATAATATTTAATAAAATTTTCCACTATATTATTAAAGCATCTACAGCAGTGCTATTTGAAATGATAATGAAAATTAATATAAAAATAAAACTATTATTCTACTTCTGTGTATGTCACTCCCTGCTGCAGATTATAAATCATTTTGTAAGTTTCGAAAACAGCATTTTTGCACATCTGAATTAATATAATATAAAATCAAAATTTATTTTGCGTTCTACTGTAATTGAACATAATGTAAGCGCCGTAATAGTATTACGTTATCGGTTTTCTTATTTATATTTGGATTTAGGTATTATGCATCCAATGCAGACAAATATCTAGCAAGATATTTTTATATTTTGTTATTCTTTTATATTCTGTTACTGATTTTTTAGTATTTAAATTAGTTGATTTGATTACTTTTAAAGACGTTATAAAATGTTTCTTAAGTAAACAATAAATATATGGATGTACTTGCAGACAAGTATCTAGCGAGATTAAGATAAATTATGTATGTTTCACAGAGATGAAGTTATTTATCATATATAGAAAAGTAGGGGTGGAAAAATATTTCAGGCGCATTCTATTGTATATGTTAATTATTCGGATGAATGTCACAGGTGTATACATAGAAATAATATTGCTTCATACTCTAGTCAAAAAATATAGAAGTCTCATTTATCAGCGGCGACATTTTTCACGGGAATGACAAATTTCATCCATATGTGTGATCGATCTTGGGTGGAATCGTGAATGTTGTGTAAAGTGATCCCTTAAGCCAGCCTTTGACAGGTCATAAGCCATGTAAACGCCAACAAAAGACTATAGGTACCTACATACTTTCCAATATAAATAGGATCGTTTAATTTATTATTGATGATCCCTCTGGAAACAAAACCCAATAATTGTCTTCTTAAAAATTTTAATATACATACTTACTCAAGAAATATTGTGAATCTAGCAAAATGTTGCTAAAAAAATAATGTTGTTAAATAAATAAAAAATTAACACGCACCTTTCCACAAAATATAATTGCAATATTAATCGCGGTTAGTAGCATGAGGTGAATTTCAATTTTCCACGGGGTGTTTGGGAAATTATTAATTGTAAAACCTCACAGATGACCGCGTCATGAATCTTCGAGACACTCACACAATCAGTGTTGCGCCGCTTCTCCGTGTTCACCACTCGGGATCAGCGGGAGATAACATCTTCCCCGCGGGACTCTGATTCCTCCGGTGACTTCCTCGGCTTCCAATTAGGAAATCAGTTAAAGAAAGTCTCGCGTATTATAGGCCCATCCGCGCAGCAGCGGGTCCTGATGTGAGGAAGTGGAATCCTAGATAAATAAGGGCCCGGCTACTGTGCGGGGCCTGCGTCTCTAATTAATTAAAGCTTCGGGCGGCCGCAGCGCGTGTAACGAGCTGGGCTTATAAAAGAATGTGCGCATGAATTAAGTGTCATATCTTTAATATTTTATCTTTTCAAAGAAAGCCGTGATTTTTATATTTGTACGTTTTAGTTTATTGCGTTTTTAACATGCAGTTACTAATTATGTTCGTAATATGTTTAACAAATGTTATACGCGCATTCTTAATAATAATTACAAAAAGATTTTTATATTACTATCAGACATATATAAACACAACTATAATAATATGGACGTACGAATTCAAGTTATCAGAATTGCTTATCTGTGACTGGAAAATATGATCAAAAAAATATATTTACTTTACTTTCAACGTTAGTTCTGAGTGTAAGCATTTATAAAGTACTGTGTATGATAAATTGGAATCAATATAGGTCTTTTACGCTCGTCTTCAATACAGCATAAAAATCGCATATAAAATTACTAGGTCGCTTGGATTAACGATAAGACCCAGTGCCCGAGAATTCTATTCGTTTCTGGAGACCAGCAAGTTGACAATATTTAATACAATTTACCGTGACATTATAGAAGTAGAGCAACGCTATGAATTGATATCATAAGTAAATTTTTATATGTAATACAAATTTATCAAACATATAAGTTACTGTGGGTAACAAAGTAAATGGTGCTCTTAATGCAATTAGGGACAATAAGAATCTGTCAAAGGAAGCAAAACTAGTGGTGCATAATGGCGTTCCAGTACCAACTCTGATGTATGGAAGTGAAATCTGGAATTGGCAAAAAAAGAATGAAAGCAGAATGATCATGGTGGAAATGTGGTCACTAAGGCGCGTGTGTGTAAAATATTTGGTCGATAGAGTGAGGATTGAGCAAATTAAAACTGAATGTAATGCTGGCGGTAATGTGATACATAGAATAAAGAAAGGAGTGCCGTGATGGTTTGGTCATGTAGAACGCATGTACGAGGAAAGGATGACTGAGAAAATATATGTTTATAAAATATATCTGCAAAAGACCTGGCACTATCAGATATTGTACAGGGCCATCCTCCAATACTTCAAGTATTCGTGGGTGGCCCTGTTAAAAGTAGAGCAACAACTATAGAACATGCATGAGAAGATATATGAATGTAGCCGAAGCAAAAGTGGTGTGCAAAGATAGAAGAATATGTTGTTCTAATCTCTCTGCCTACCTTCAGGAAACAGCGTGATGGTTACTTAGTTAGTTATTAAAGAAATACAAATATTATGTTCCTATTTCAGTGCCCGAGCATTGTGTTCTGTTGCCTGTCTGGAGACCAGCAAATAATAATATTTAATAAAATTTTCCACTATATTATTAAAGCATCTACAGCAGTGCTATTTGAAATGATAATGAAAATTAATATAAAAATAAAACTATTATTCTACTTCTGTGTATGTCACTCCCTGCTGCAGATTATAAATCATTTTGTAAGTTTCGAAAACAGCATTTTTGCACATCTGAATTAATATAATATAAAATCAAAATTTATTTTGCGTTCTACTGTAATTGAACATAATGTAAGCGCCGTAATAGTATTACGTTATCGGTTTTCTTATTTATATTTGGATTTAGGTATTATGCATCCAATGCAGACAAATATCTAGCAAGATATTTTTATATTTTGTTATTCTTTTATATTCTGTTACTGATTTTTTAGTATTTAAATTAGTTGATTTGATTACTTTTAAAGACGTTATAAAATGTTTCTTAAGTAAACAATAAATATATGGATGTACTTGCAGACAAGTATCTAGCGAGATTAAGATAAATTATGTATGTTTCACAGAGATGAAGTTATTTATCATATATAGAAAAGTAGGGGTGGAAAAATATTTCAGGCGCATTCTATTGTATATGTTAATTATTCGGATGAATGTCACAGGTGTATACATAGAAATAATATTGCTTCATACTCTAGTCAAAAAATATAGAAGTCTCATTTATCAGCGGCGACATTTTTCACGGGAATGACAAATTTCATCCATATGTGTGATCGATCTTGGGTGGAATCGTGAATGTTGTGTAAAGTGATCCCTTAAGCCAGCCTTTGACAGGTCATAAGCCATGTAAACGCCAACAAAAGACTATAGGTACCTACATACTTTCCAATATAAATAGGATCGTTTAATTTATTATTGATGATCCCTCTGGAAACAAAACCCAATAATTGTCTTCTTAAAAATTTTAATATACATACTTACTCAAGAAATATTGTGAATCTAGCAAAATGTTGCTAAAAAAATAATGTTGTTAAATAAATAAAAAATTAACACGCACCTTTCCACAAAATATAATTGCAATATTAATCGCGGTTAGTAGCATGAGGTGAATTTCAATTTTCCACGGGGTGTTTGGGAAATTATTAATTGTAAAACCTCACAGATGACCGCGTCATGAATCTTCGAGACACTCACACAATCAGTGTTGCGCCGCTTCTCCGTGTTCACCACTCGGGATCAGCGGGAGATAACATCTTCCCCGCGGGACTCTGATTCCTCCGGTGACTTCCTCGGCTTCCAATTAGGAAATCAGTTAAAGAAAGTCTCGCGTATTATAGGCCCATCCGCGCAGCAGCGGGTCCTGATGTGAGGAAGTGGAATCCTAGATAAATAAGGGCCCGGCTACTGTGCGGGGCCTGCGTCTCTAATTAATTAAAGCTTCGGGCGGCCGCAGCGCGTGTAACGAGCTGGGCTTATAAAAGAATGTGCGCATGAATTAAGTGTCATATCTTTAATATTTTATCTTTTCAAAGAAAGCCGTGATTTTTATATTTGTACGTTTTAGTTTATTGCGTTTTTAACATGCAGTTACTAATTATGTTCGTAATATGTTTAACAAATGTTATACGCGCATTCTTAATAATAATTACAAAAAGATTTTTATATTACTATCAGACATATATAAACACAACTATAATAATATGGACGTACGAATTCAAGTTATCAGAATTGCTTATCTGTGACTGGAAAATATGATCAAAAAAATATATTTACTTTACTTTCAACGTTAGTTCTGAGTGTAAGCATTTATAAAGTACTGTGTATGATAAATTGGAATCGTTCAGATAAACCTTGAAACAAATTTTAAAAATATATTCAATCGTTTTGTATTATTCACGTATTTGACATTTGGTCACATTTAAAAACATGTCCAAATTATGTTATAAAAACTTTTTTTTGTATGTGTATTCTATATTTTATAATTACTTTTATTCATCATAAAATTGCATACAATTTTTAATCTACTTTAAATTTACAAAAACGTATTACATATTTTTTTTCAAATTTAGACATCATTACTTTCTCTGGCACTTCATCTTTATTGCAAAGATTTTTATTCTTCTTCATTTCAATGTGCATCATAAACTTTTGGGATTTCTATTTCAATAATGTATTAGATTAATTAATAATAATTAGATTTATGTTTCGAAAATTCAATAATATTAATCTAGTTCAATCAATAATCGACATGGATTACAACTCTAATGAAATAAATAAATGTGTAAAGAGATAATACAAAATAAATTTAAAAAATACGTACGATGTGTGAAAAAAATAACTTAATAAATATTTTTGTTTTTTTTTGTTTAATATTCGACTGAAAATACGATATTTGTCCTAACTGCCACGAATAAGATCTATAAAAAAAAAACGAGATGCTGGTGAATCGTCTGGAAATACTGGTGAACCATCAGGACGTCAATCACCAGAATTGATATTACCTGATGTCATAATGGATGTTAACTCCTCTTCCAAACTATAAAATAAAAACTGTCATTGTTGTTTTTATCCAAAAGGTAAATTTACCTACTTATGTAGGCTTACAGTATGTATATGTAGTAGTGATGGGTCCGCTCTGTACTCACTATTACAATGTAGTACTACACTACATTGAAGCGCACACTTCGCACATTTTGATGTGTAGTGCACACTACAAACTACAAACACCAAAGTTATTGAAAGTATAAACTTCAAATAGTACACTTCATTTTAAAGCGAACATTACAAAGTACACACACTTCAAAGTTATCGAAAGTATGAGAAACACATTTTAAATAGTGTATTTTTTACGTGAAATTTTTGGAAAGTTGATGTAGCTAAACGGAGAAATCTCTGGAAACTGTAATAACCCCCCCCCCCCATGGTTTGAAAATTTTTTTTTTTTTTTTAGGTCGCCAAATGTTACTTTGGAGAAAATATCGTCATTTATTTAAATATTTTTGTCGTTGACCTTTTTTTTTTCCAAATTTTTATTTGGGAAAAAAATACTTCACTTCATTAAAATTTACTTCACTATTACTTCATTTCATTACTTCACTTCATTATTATTACAATTACTTCATTTCATTACTTCACTTCATTAATACTACAATTACTTCATTTCATTACTTCACTTCATTAATACTACAATTACTTCATTTCATTACTTCACTTCATTAATACTACAATTACTTCATTACTTCACTTCATTTACTTCACTTCATTTCGTAGTACTACAATTGCTTCACTTCAAGTAGTTTTTACTACAATTGTAGTGTACACTTTGTAGTCTTCAAACTGGTGAACGTGTGTGTGTTGTAGTCTTCATTTTGAAATGAAGTTTTTCCCTTCGCTAATGTGTAGGTAAGTATTTACGGCATCACAAGTGAATCTCCGTCGTAACTATAAAGCGTTAATAAGTAGTGGTTATTAATATGTAATTAAAATGAATGATTTCCGATTGATGTTGTTAAAGAAGAATTAAAAAAGTAAAACTCGGATCTGGGAAGGGATTAAACAATTTTTAGTTAATTCTTATGAAAAAAATCTGATTTTTTTATATTCATCCTTTCCTCGGGATTAGAAGATATGCTTGATGTACAAAAAAACTTGGTTATTTGATGATATAAATAAATAAATAAACAACCGAAAATGAAATAAAAATTATAATTACTGTGAGATATGAACGGTTGCCGGCTAAGAAAGCGCAAGAAGTGCGCACATGCAACATCAGAGGCTGTGCGAGTACGGTCACTAATCTGTGAGCCCGGAACCCTCGGAGTTCCCACTGGCGTCAGGGCCCAGCCATGAAACTGGCTACCATATACATTTCTGTCTTATCGACTCATTAATAAAAACCTTAATCGTTCGTGGCTATGTAAGGTGACGCTTTGCCGCCGTATCTCGCGTCATCTTCGGTGCATCTCGATCCGGACGGCCGCTGCAGTCATCTGTGAGGGGGAGAACTCGCCCGGCTTTATTGCGCTATTCAGGGAAACATGTGTCGAGAGGATGAACATATTTATGTCGTATTTAATCGTCGTCTTTCATAGCTGAATATGTTGAATCAGTTTTTTGACCGCGCTCGAGCTTTGTGGAAGAAATTAATGTACCTAACCCTTTGAAACACGTTCACGGAATAAGAAGTGGCTGAAAAATATTCCCGGCACTAAATGATATATACAGTTCATATGTTTATATATATCATGGGCTCAACACCAAAACCAATAAAATAAGAAAAAGTGTAGTTTTGAGATAATTGCAATTAAAGTCTTTATACTAATTAATTAAAGACCTTATTGTCCTTACTCATCGTCATCCTTAATGCATTGTGTTTCTAAATAAACCTATTAATAACATTGTGATGAAATCCTGAGATAAATTAATGAATTGTTAATGAAAAAAATAGATATCAAAATACATTTAGTTATAGAATATAATCTTTATTTGTTTTCTTGCTATCCATTTTTGTCAATGACTAATAGCTTGCTAATTTTAGCTAGTTTAAGCATTAAATAGATTACTATTTCGAGACTTTTTTGGTGTAAATATATCAAAACTGCAAAAATTCGAGTTATCTAATTCTAGGATTGAGCCCACGATTGGACTATTCATATTAATTGTAATAAATTTTAAACTGCATATAAATTAATCAGTATAATCAAAACAAACACAATAAAAAAACGCGTAACGTGTATTAAAGACATGCTACTATTCAGAAATCATCCCTGAAAAAATAAAGTAATTTAAAAAAATCCCCCAAATATGAATTTTAAAGAAGTAACGATTTCGGTGTTAAACTTTTTTATTGTCCATAAGAAAAATGTATAATAGATTAAAACATGGCAACGGCGATAGCTAGCTTATTTAGAAATATATATCATTTAAAATCATACATATTACCTTACGTTGTAACTGTTTCTCAATTAAAAGTAATATCGATAAATTATGTAGGTATATTTACAATAATCGTCTTACATACAACTATCTACTGCTAAACTGAATATCCATATTTTTTAATTTTAATTAGTTATTAGATATTTTTTACGTACATAAGGGTGTGTTCCAAATCGTATACAAATTTTAGATCGTTCCTTGGAACTTTGGATCTTATTTCGTGTATTCAGAAATGTGTTTTTTCATTTTTTTATTAGGTTCTTTTCAGATACACATACACGTATGTAATATAATAGTATGTACAATAAGTGATCGTTGGTGTTTGTGTTCTTATTTCTCTTCACTAGGAGTTCCTGTGCTGAGGCGGACTACTTTTTCTTATTTATTATCTTTTTTACTCCCTTTATATTAACTCGTGGCGTCTGCTTGCTTGCTTGCCGTCGAAAAAACTTTGGATTGATTTTTGACCCTTTTCCTGTGATCCAATCGAGCTGAAACTTTGCAAGGAGACTCGTGGCAACGATCAAGAAGATCTTTCAAATTTTTGTTAAAAAAATAATAATTATATTATAATTTCGGATTTTTAGAAATTTTAATGGTTTTTTCAAATTGGAATCATTACAAAAGTTTGATTACTACCAACGGCGGCCCGATAACGTCACGGAATATTTAAAATTTGAATTACTCCATCGGTAGGTATAATAGGTACTTCACCACGAATTTAGAAAATTGATGACAATTGGTTCACAGATGACAGCACACTTCGGTTTTTTGGGAAGAAATCAAATATTAAAGATATTTTTAGAGATTTTTGACATAGATATTTGTCTAGACATGTTTCATTTTCAGTCAATCAATTATTTAATTACATGATGGTAAACTTAATTTACAAAGAAAAGGAGTAAAATAGAAACATGGTTTTTATGGATTAGTTTTTTTAAATTTATATTTCGTTTGTAGTATATTTTTTAATTTATCTGCCTCAATTTTATTTAGCCACACTCTTTTTTAAACTCATCATATTTTCAATATTTTTGAAGGTTGGAGGGAGGATGTTTTAGAGTTTAGTTGCAAAATAAATATGACTTTTTTGACCAAAAGATGTGTTAAACGTTAAAAGTTGTGTTAAACGTTGGTATGCGTAAGATTTGAATTATATATTTTGACTGTTAAAATACGCGTCGTGAAAAAAGCTAGTGGCACCACTAAAGGTACAGATACACATGCTTCTTTACTGGCATGCTAATGAGCATGCCACTAATAAGCATGCCCTAACAACTGTACACACTTGCTCATTACTGGCATGCTTATTAGTGACATGCTCATAAATAAGCATGCCCAAAGCTAACAATCAAACACACATGCTTATTAGTGGCATGCTCTTGTCATAGAATAGAGACGCTCTTGTTCAAAATGGAAACTTTGCAAACTGAAATAGAAAATTCAAGTGAACCAATAAATCAAAAAAGTTCCCGAGTTTCCATCCGCACATTTTTGATTTTAGTTTGCCTATTAATAAAGTTTCGTAAACATTATTTCTCACTATATTATTTTTACACAACGGTGACCGAGTATTCCACAGACATTCGTAATTCCTATAATAAGTCACGAAAAGTAATGTTTTATCATCTCCCCAACGCGCCATATTTGTTTCATTTGTCGCCCGACTGAGAAGATCGCATTGATAATACTAGCCGCGAAGCCCGCGAAGCCCGCGAATGACATAAGCATGCTCATAAATAAGCAAGTCTGTTTACACATGCTCCAAAGATACCCCTTCTCTATGGTGAATGACAGTGGCATGCTTATAAATCAACCGGCGGTTGATTTTTGAGCATGCCACTAGGTGGCATGCTCATTTCTAGCAATGTGCGTACACACATGCCACTAATAAGCATGCCACTGTCAAAGTCGATACTGCGCATGCTCACGTGCCACTAAAGAAGCATGTGCATCAGACGCCTAAACGACGATGGCACCATCACACGATTCGACGCGTCGGCTGCGGACTTGAAATAAACGAAGCGCCTCATAGTAACTCATTTCCTTTTTGTCCGACGCCCACAACAGACTCTTGCAAATGGTTGCGTGATCTATCTATTAACTTTATGTCAATTAACAACAGTAACTGTCTTGACTTTCGATTATTTGTGGTATACTTATGTACGTTGAGCTGAGTACTCGTTGTCAATGCTTGTGTTGTGTTTGTAGCCACTTTACCGAACCGATCTGAACTTGTATATTCCGAACGCTCAATAAATTGACCCCAACTACTCACAGCAAAAAACCATTATAACAGTTAGAACTCAGAAACGTTAAAATATGTGCAAGGAAGGGTTAAATACTTCCACAGAATATTTTTCTCGGCGAGGATACTTCATAGGAATGAGGCGGATTGTTTATTTTCCGAATGGCGGTGTACCAATATAAATTACGAGTAGAGTCGAATAAATTTACATTTCAGTTAAAACAAACAGCGAGCATTTAGCTTCATGCATTCATATATTCGATATTTTTGTTTGCATTTTATTTATGCCGGTGTATCGGTAACATAATTCCGATCAAAAATTCTAATAAATTGCGCGCGAAAACCTTCCCACGTGTTCCCTTGACAATGGACGCGGGTATTTTCGCACTCGCGCCGTCGCATTCGGCCGTCGCCTCCCGCGGCGCGCCGGAGAGGGACGCGCGCAGCCGCGGTCCGCCGGGGGAGCTTTTCATTTGTCACGGCCGATGCGCGGGAATTTATGGTCCGATTGTCTCTGGAATATTCCTGCGACCGTTTCGGCTGTAGCTTGTGGTGTTGGCAGATGACGAAAAAAGAATGACTGAGGAGGGAGGCTAAAGGTTTTGGCGGAGTCGATGCGAGCCAAGAATTATTGCTGTACACCATCTTTCTTTCCGGTACTTGTTTTCCGCAAATAAACAAGATTATTGTTTTTCGTTTCTTTAAAAATTATACCATGTAGTTGTTTCTAACAATTTATGCCATTGCATGCCAGTAAGACCGCCAAAAATGTGGAAAGATAGCTTGGTGCTCCATTTCCCAAGAGGACGAACCGCTTAATATCAGATCCATGATCTAGAAGAATAAGAACAAGAAAAAATTATGCTCATATTTAATATTTAATTTAATAATAAATAATTGAATGTGGTGGCGTTTACTTTGTAGAAATCCATTTTAACAATTATGAATAAAAAACAATTTTTGTTTTTTTCCACTTGTTTATTTATGAGTATAACGTGTTTCGGAAACTCACCTTTTTGAAGTGTGTGATAAGTATCTACTTTCCATCTAATAAAAATATAGATACTCAAGTAGGGATGAAGATTAGCATTGCAAAATAGCAGTTGAATTCTCTAGCGAAAAAGATAGGAAGGTGACATAAATACAAGAATTGAGATTGCTATTGGGGTTTTATCTTACGTTTGTAGAGTGGCGATAAGAAAAAGGAGTAAAATTCAAATTTATTTATGGTTTTTGTGTTCATTTTGTAGAACTCCATGTTTATTTTTAACGAATATAAATAAATTGAATTTTAATAAACACTAACCTGCAAAATATAATATTTATTAAAATTAAATTTATTTTAAATTTCGTTAAAAATATAATTCCAATACCAAACTGACTCTCTTAAACAATTTAAACAGACTCATTTTAATATATAGAACAATATAGAGCAATATTGATTCTTACGGAGAAAGTGATATAAAGAATTCACGATGCTTAAAGTTATCTTTTTGGAGTAGCAGGATTAACATTAATGGGCGGAGTGAGAAGTAAAAAGATAAGGGAGGACCTTGTCATGGAACGCCTGTTACGACGCATAAAAAGATCTCAATTTTGATGACCTAGGCTCGAATAAATAATAATAATAATAAGATAAATATAAATAATAATAATGATTATTGGCGAAGAATTTTATATATTAATACATTTTCGAATCAAATTTCAAAACATCTACCAAAAAATATTTGACCTGCATTTAATAGATATAATAATATGGGGAAACTTCTCATAAATTCAAAAATAAAAATAATATATTTAACAATTCAGTTGTTTATAAACTTTTGTGGAAAGATTGTACAGCGTTTTATATTGGAAAAACGGGCCGAAATTTTAATAAAAGAGTCAAAGAGATTTTGAGATATCTGAGTAATCACGGTTTTTCTGAATTTTCCAATCATTTATTAGAAAATGATCAGGTTTAGATAAAGATTTAGGACTTTCTATTTTACACATAAATAATTTTGGTCGGAAATTGAATAATTTAGAATCATTAGAAATTAGTAATGAATTTAAAAGTAAACAAAATATTATTAATAATCAATTAAATTTAACTACTAGTCTAATTCTAAAATTTTTTCCAATATTTTTGTGTAATCAAGAACTTCAGCAATAATATTTTAAAATAATTTTTTAAATAATTTAGAAAACCAAAACAAAAGACATCATTCATTTTGATATTTTGACATGGATAAAACACCCTGATGATGGAAAGGTTTTTCCGAAACATGTAGATGTAATTAATAAATATATAAGTAGATTAAAACAAATAATAAAATTAATGTGTAAATTTGTAGCGCAAATTACACTTTAAAAGCGTTCCTTAACCTTTAAATCATGAAGTATTGTAATGTATTGTAAGTATTGGACACATTTTTCTTAATGCAGAGAAATTATCACAGAGATATTTGATTATTTTCTTGGCAACTTCGCCCCAAACCAACCTGGACAAAACAGCAGCAAAGACTCGATGAAAGTGCATTGGACCCCACTAGTCAGTAAGTAGTAAGCCACCGAACTCCTTCAAAATTAGAGTGAATTTAAATAACGTCCGTTGATTTACACACCAAATACTTTAATGAAACTCTATATTAGTGTGTGCTTACGCTAAAATACGATGTAATATTTTT
Source organism: Agrypnia vestita (assembly GCA_016648135.1). Classification (NCBI taxonomy): domain Eukaryota; kingdom Metazoa; phylum Arthropoda; class Insecta; order Trichoptera; family Phryganeidae; genus Agrypnia; species Agrypnia vestita. The sequence goes on from JADDOH010002365.1 coordinate 101,744, forward strand.
TGCTGGAGTTCCTAAGGAATATTTGTTGCAGAATGGACTATTAAAACTGTCGCTGATTTTCATCATCGTGGTTACAAATGCCTTTATGCGCCGTTGAAAACTTTCAGAGTAAAAAGCCGATTTTTATCTGGTCCGGACGTACTATAATGCTATCATTGTACAGCGGCGGCATAGACAGCAAATAATGCAATATTGATATTGGATATTCGTGCTTTGCTTCGGACACGATCTTCATTAATCAGGCTGCTAGGTTCGGAGTAATCCGCGACTGCCCCCTGTCGATGCGTGGTGCTCATTGATTTGTTATCTTAGAAAGTTTTCGTGGTAAAATTACGTTTAAAATCGTGACCTATAATGATATTTGGTATCACCAATCGCAGCTTCGATCTGATGTCTACAATAATTCCTTTAAATTAAAATAATAAATTATTCATCAATAATGTATTAAACATACTTTTTTTAACTGTTCGAAGAATATTTTTTCTTCTTCTGTATGAAGGCTTGAACTTTGTGGTGACATTATTATTAAAATAAAACACAAATTACTTTGTTTTCACCACTATATTAGATTAAAAAATCTACATGTTTCGAGAACAATGTTCTCTTCATCAGGATTATTGTGTATTTTTTTATCTAAATGCCTTTCTGTAGCTATTACATCTTTTTACATTATTTTTCAATCCCATTATCAAGAGATAATGATGAAAAAAATAATTAATTTATTGTTGAAATTATTTTAACATTATATTGTGAAGTTACAATTTTGAAATATATTTTTATGATATTTAAAACAAATAAGTTTAATAAATTGGAAACAAATACAGAAAAAAATCTTATCTTTCTGCTGTCCTGGCATACCACTTTGGGCGTCATCCACTTCTCACGCACGCTCTTCATGGTTGAAACTTTTAACAAGGTCGTCCTCCAATATCTGATTTATCCGATCATGTCGGATCTTTTGTGGACTCCATATGTTCCTGTTATCTTCAACATATTATTATTATTATTTTAATATATTATTAATATTTTCTTTTCTCTCCTCACTCATACGTCCCACATGGCGAAAAAATCTCATAAATAAACTTCGAAATTCAAGATTCAATATAAAAAAATATCCTGGCGCCACCTTCCGTGTATTATTCAATGGCTTTTGGGATTCGGGATTAAGAATTTGATAGCTATTTGAAAATAGGAACATTTGTGACAGACTACATATACATGTACATATTTATCGTAAGCTTAAATGATTATCGTGGCGGTTTTGTATATTTCATTTTATTTTATTTACTTTACCACAAACATAGACATGACATTCACATAAAATTTGTGCATGATAGAATAATATAATGTAATCTAAATAATATATTGTGTTACTTTATTATATTATTTGTAATATAATCACATAAGGAAGTTATTTTATCTGTTGCATCAATGATCAAATTGTCAGTTGCAATAAAGTATTAAGTTATATCCAAATATTTTTCTGTATATCTTTCTAACTCCACTCCATATAAAATACGCCTTTTTCAAAATAACTCATTGTATTTTTTACGATTTATGGATTAGGTATAACTACCCAAAAATCTACCTAAAAAAGCGCGTCTTGAATTTTGAAACGAATGAACTGCTCTAATCTATGCAATTGATTCTTCCTAAGTCGTATAACTTGAAAAACGTTGCTTGTAGACACATAAAATATGTTTGGAATCCGTTTTGTGCAAAATTATTCAGTCTACAATATTTATTTCAAAAATATTTTTCCACTAAAAAAGGTGAGATATTTGCTAAAACCAATATTCGTGACATTGAATAATTTTCTAAGTGAACGCGATTTGATGAGGACTTGTTACATTTTGCTTCTAACGCATATAATATAAAAGTGTGTGCTAAAGTTCAGCTTACTTAGAATATTTAATAAAAGCTAATTTTTTGCCTAATATCACTGGGCTAGTAAGTAGTTGCTGAAGTAGACACTGGTGAGGGATATCGAGTTCTTATATACTTTGTCTAAAAATTCGCATAACGATCGATATTAATAATGTCTGATGTCTAAGTGAGATTGTTGTAGCTGGTGCAATTGAGTACACAGTATGGAAAAAAATCTTCTAAAGATCAGAGAGCCAAAAAGATGACTGTCAGGTGCTTGTATGCGGGATTCGAATATTTTTTTTTTGAACTAGGAACCTTTTTTTATAAATAATTATGGAAGAATTCGTGTTTGACCGCTCATTTTAACGGGGTTAAACATATGGAATTCAACCGTTTTCCCACATTCATATTCTATATAATCATATAATTGATGGATTTGGCGTTAAAGTTATAGAGATTATCAGATTATTCATGATGATCACTAAATTAGGTGAAAAACAGTTACTTTGTTGCCTCTACGTGAGTTTCATAATATTTTTATATTTTACTACTTAAGTTTCGAGAGTAAAATAATCTCTCATCGAAAGGTGAAGTATTTAAGTATTATTCTATATGATCATCGACATTCGACATTCGACATTCGACATTCGGCATTCGACATTCGACATTCGACATTCGACATTCGACATTCGACATTCGACATTCGACATTCGACATTCGACATTCGACATTCGACATTCGACATCATTCGACATTCTGCTAATGATTCGACTAATGATTTTGCAGCAGGATGATGCGCTTCCGCTTAATTTTTTTTCAATTCAACAGGAATTCACCCATAGAAAAAAATCACATATTTGTAACAATTACAGCAACTACACAATAAATTTGGTTAGTATTCATTGAGTCGGAGTTATATTCGCCACACTAACAATTATATTTATTTAAGATCAGATGAGAGAACGTCAGAGAAAATTGTCATTCATTCATTCAAGGCTTACATGCCCCTCAATAGGTATATCACCGGCTTCTGCATTACATTTGCCTAAAATAATAGACAACTGACACTTCGCTCAGCATCAACATTTAATTCAAGTATTTAAGTTGAAGTAAATCGCGTCCACAAAACTAACTTCGGTGACCGTGCATCCGCGGTAGCTGGACCAAAGTTATACAATAAACTGCCAAACAAACTGAGACAAACAGATAGCTTAAAACAGTTAAAAAAACAACTAAAGATGCACTTTATCTAGATAATCGTATAAAAATTTAGATTATCAGATCGCTACAATAGAACCTGATGTCTTTACTGCAAGTGAGCTTTCCGCGAAAAAATCGAATTTTTCCTGTCCATCTCAAATATAGTTTTATTCCATCTATTCCATTTTTTTTACATTTCATCTACTGTAAAAATAATAATAAATAAGTTCTTCAGCCAGTATCTTGTTTATCCAGTAATATTATATGTGTAAACTGCCCTTGAGGTGAGTTCTCACGAAAATGGTTCTCACTATATAAGTCATCCAAATATAAATAAAAATATAAACTTGATACATATGGTTTGATTTAACTCCATAATAAGTTTAAACTTACTAAGTTCACGCAGCTCTACTCCAACTTCGATGGATTTCTGTATATCGAAATTGCAAAACCAAACATTTTGAGACTGTCTTTGAAGATTGCTGCTGTCAAATAAAACTGGATGGCCATTCCAATCATTCAGATTCGAAAATAAACTCATTTTATGAGATTGTACATTTAATGTCTCTAGAATCCTATCATTTGAATACGGATGCCTATCTGTCTGCACATTGAAGACAAACTGTAAGTTCTTCAGCCTTTTTTCCCAGGTTTATCTTAAAAAATCGCGTAATGTCATCAGTGTAACAATTAATACATTCCAAGAAGTCATTTACACATATGGAGCAAAAGAAGAGTCAAGTAGATCCCTATGAAACTCTTACATTTATGAATGCATAATAGAAGTAGTTACAACACTTAAGGAAATATTTGCATTGATCAATCCCTCAAAAAATCATCGAATCGTCTGTTTATAAAAGGAGAGTGGTAGTCCATGTAATGGTTATTTGCAGTGGTAAACGCCTGGTATCGCACATATTATTTAAAATATTTAACTGCTCTCAAACATATTTATTTTATTTTAATTATAACAAATACGAAACTATTTTTTCTGTTATTACCGATAATTATAATTACGCATTTACTTCTTCTTCAATTTGTATTTTAATTTGTTATTAGTACTTTTCATTTATTATGTGTGCATCCATGTCTGAATTTGGAAATATTAGAAGAATTAGTAAATATATTAAATGGTTTTTAATGTAAGTAATTTAAAATGGGATATAGTGATGTAGAATCAAATCTTAGTTGGCAACAGTTTTTTAATTAATTATATGTATATTTCTTTATCCTTTAAATGTATGTTGATCACCAATATTTAAATATCTAAATAGCAAAAATTATTGATTTAGTATATATATCTAAACAAGTTCATAAACTCTAAAATCATACTATGGCATTAATAATTGCTACCTACTTCAGAATCTATAGCCAATTTTTTTAATGTAAAAAAATGTTGTTGCTTAGTATTAAAACGCCATATTACCAATAAGTGCCGATTTATTGACGCTGAACGTGTATTCTCATCTTCGAACAAAACCGATAAAACTATTTATTATTAAGAGTGTTTGAATATCTCTAAAATTATCAATGGCGTCGCCAAACGCACGACTGAGATAAAACATTAATTTTTTGATTCTACTTAATTTTACTGTGATGAATAATCCTTTTTTTCCCTTTAATAGTAATGAGGTACTGTTCCCTCGAGTTTTATAATAACGAGGTAACTGTCAAGTGCTGCTAATCGCAAATCTCCCTGCAAAAACAGCTGTATGCCATTAATTATTGAGAATATATAACATCAATAATGTATATCACGTCACGAGTATAAAATTGAAAAAAGTGATCGACGAGCTCGAACATGCGAAAAGACAAGATGTGCTCCGATAAATATTTATTATTTATTTAATGTAAAATATTCCGCGGGTCGAGCGGACCAGCGATCTCAGATTCCTGACAACACAACAATGGGGGTATTCGGTAGGGCTTAGCTGCAGTTGTAACTTACGGTACAGACTACACCAAATTGGTTTCATAAATATTCTGAACGAAACGGTTTCTTATTTTATTCGGGTGTTACATTTTTACATTCGTTGGACAGATTCTGCTTAAATATTTCATTAAGAATTTACATTCATCGCTGCATCTGATCTAAGTTTTCACGTGTTAAATTATTGCAATGATTTCAACATTGCAGTTGGCCTCGTTTGAGCTTTGAATGAATTTCCATTTAGGCTGGCCGTGCTATAATTACTAACTCAATCTCAGTGAATCGTACCCTTGCGCTTAATTATAATGCAATATAGTTGTAGCTACTTTCTAGTGCGACTGAAGTCAGTAGAAAATGATTCTTTATAATGCAATATACAAAATACAAATACATAACTTATTATTAAAATATTGTTCTAGCATTTTTCAAACCTTGTTGGTTAGGATCCAAACGTCGTGGGTTCGAACCTCATTCCAGACCAGCAAGTTAGTCCTATTTTCATAACACAAGCGTTTTGCTTAGTTTGAAAATAGTAAGAATTTTGATGTGATACGTACTCCGTGTACGCATCTCTATTTAGAAAAAAAACCTAAACATTTTTATAACGATAGAACCCTGCAACATGCTCATTTCCCTTTTTCTTTTTAATTTTTTAATGTACCTACAAAATATCATTACTTCGTTAATAATCCCTTCAGATAGTCCTGGTATAACAATAAACATTTTATCAAAACTAGGGAATTAACGTATTGCGAAAAGCACTTTTTTATGGTTGAGAAATTAAAAACCCAACATAAAATAATAGTTTATGTTATGTTATAAATTTACAAGATATAGAATTACTGTAGAATAATAGAGTACATGGATTTCAAGGTCAACAAAGTCCACCACAACGATCCTCGTATTTGATATTGTAACGAGATTGTAGAAACACATAATTGAGGTTTTCACGACATTTTGGTCATTTTAGAATATGTCAGAAATCGATAGAAAACTATATTCACAAAACTTACAAAACGTCGAACCATATCGTGCTACAGTCAGTGTTATTATGACAGCGATAAAACCACAGAAACAAGCGAAGTGAATCCGTGTGAAATTGACCATAGAAGCGAGCAATAAACGGCGCGAATAAAGTGTTCAACAGTCAAATGACTAGTGGAAAAGTGTTCTAGCTAATGTTTATAAACAAAAACGTGATTGATTTCAAGAGTTTCATTTCGTTTCTCGAAAGTCATAAAATAGTATTTCATGCAAATGAAAAGGGGTAAAATGGAAATATTCTATTTTTTTTCGGAATTTTCTTTTCTAAATATGACATTATGTGAATTATTTCACAATTAATAATTAATAATAGTATACCTTATCTTCAAAATGGATGGAATGAAAAATTGAATTTCTAAAAAGTTAAGTCCATCAACATGTGTGCTTTTATACAAACCATAGAATAAAATATTAATTAGCGTGTCTGCATTAAATCTATTCCAATTCCGACGTCTGAACTTCAGTTAGTCGCGGCTAAAATGTTGCCATCACATCGCATCAACACTCAGGTCACGCGTATCTCGATAGTCGCTCCAGCGATCGTCGAATGGCTCATTCTTTTATGAAAAGCAACCCGGAATATTATCCAAATATCGAGTCCTGTTCTGCCCGTCTCCTAACATAAATATCCCACAAAGGGCAATTTGTCATCCTCCGTCCGGCGGCGGGCGCTGCCGCGGCCGCACAATGCGCCGAGATAACGGCTCGTCAGATACAATGCCGATCACACTCATTCGGGGGCTTTTTGCAGCGCCACGGAGGTCCTTCTGCGAGCGCCGCTCGGAAGATGATAGACACCGATTTTGTGATAAAAAATTTGAATCGGAATCCGAATTGATATGATAAAATTGTCCGGGCGCCCCGAATACGAACAGGTAGGCAGACATTTTGTCTAACGATGTCGGGGCTGTCTGCGGCCTGACATGATCGGGCCCGGAACCTCGCCGTAAAGTTTACGGTTTTTACGTTACCAACGTAAAAAAACTGGTTAAATCAATATACACATATGAATACCATGTTGAGGATTATTGTTACATTGTTACACATATACGTTTTAATTGAGTTTAAAATTGTTATTGTGTAGATTTCACTGTTGCGTATAACGGATGAGGTCTTTTTAGCACAAAACCTGACAAGCTAAGGAGATATCGAATATTTTTTTAAACAATTACAACAAAAACTAATGTAAATTATTGAAAATTTGAAAAACTGAAATTTAAAATATTCTTTGAATTCTTTTACGGTTTGCCATATTCAAATATTACTATATTTCAAATTATTAATATTTCTTTCGAACTGATTAATTCATATAGGTATCCATTCTTCAGCCCTAACAATTTTTATTATTTAAATATTTTTTATTTTTAAACAAACAAACCGTCAAAAGGTTGTTATTATACTTGATAGAAAGACCTAGTGGGGATGTATAGATATTATATATAATTACATAGAAATAATAATAATAGTTTCATGTTTCTTCATCAGAACAGAACACGATTTGGTAAGAAGAATACGATATTTACGCATCTGCCCAGTTCAGCGTTTTGCTCAGTGTGTGATGAAGACTCCTACAAAGTAGTTCAGCACATCCTGGGGAAACTCCAGAGAACCATTGGAAGAGTCACAGATCAGGATAAGGTAATAGGAATCATAGCTTCTGTCCGCAAAGGAAACTTGATAGGAGTAATAAAATTGATCGTATAAAAAATCAATGCATACAATGTAACACAGTGATATGCGGATGAAAAACATAAATAAAATGGCTTGAAACGGCAGCAGCAAATAAAAAATTATAAAATATTACATATAAGAGGTGGAGAAACACACCATCGTCACCATACAATGGACGAACCCTAGATTTGAACAAAAAGTTTGTTTAACTGATTTTACACTTCTTTCTATATTTTACTATATTTTTCTATATTCTTATTTCGAATACGATTACGTTTCGCATCAATATTCTTACTACTTTCAAACTAAACTAAACGCTTGTGCTATGGAAATAGGACTAACTTGCTGGTGTCCTGGAATAGGACTCGAACCACCAAGCGGGCATCGCGCGTCATGATTATTACACCAACACGCTGGTGCAACAAGCAATTACACCATCAAGGATAGATCGAGGATTTTTCCAATTAATGCTTCTTAATGCTTGTAAAACATATAACCATATTTTTAATAACAGTTTTCAATTATTGTAAAACCGACACTATTTTACAGATAATCTACTTGAAACACCATATACTTTTGTCAATTGCATAGTGCCGGTTTTGTTTGTGTACCCCTCATATGTGTATTTAAATAATTTGAAACCATTTTTCAAAAGTATCTCTTTTTATTTTATTAATGCACTTAGACATACCTATATTTCTTTATATAAAATATTTTTCAAAACTGCGTGTGCAGTTTGTGTAAAAGAAAATTTATATCACAGATTTATATTTTTGATGTGGTGTTGGTGTTATTGTATAGGTATACTCAGGCATTATCCTACTAACACCTATTGTACCTCACTCTTTACTCTCTGAACATATTATACTTAATTGCTATGTTATTGTTATGTGTTATTATTGGTAATGCTATGTACCTACTTACTTATTTATGCTGCATGCTTACTTTTAACTTTATGATATATGCTTTAGTAGCGCTTATGTTATTGCTTGACATTTGATACCTTACATTACGCCTTAATTAATAATAATAATAAAAAACATTGCTTAAAGATCTCTGCGTTTATATTCCATGCGTTGTGTATTTCGTTAGTTGAAAAACACATACCAATGTTCTTACATAATATGGGCATTGCAGGTACATTGTACGTATATACAGGATAATATTACATTTGAAAAGGAAATTTACAATCTTCCAGCACTGCTGGGATCAAAGATACATTGCCTTTTAATGTAGGGAAAAAGGAAAGATGAGTCGCGGTAGGAGCAGAGGGGAGGGCTTTCTCGCGGGATTTACATACGCCCCTGGACCGCAGCCTCCCACCCGCCCCCACCCCTCCACCCGCGCCATAAATAATGGCAGACATGCTGGCTGGGGAACCATACGGTGACCTTTCATTGCTGGTTTCTAAAAATAACATATATAATATTTAAAACGAACGCACGCCACGTGAAACCACATTGATAATATCATACACAAAGCATATAGGTACTATGATGGGATTTGCAATAAGAATTACTCACGACTTATAAAGTCTAAAAATTTTCTATATATCACTAGTACGAAGTATCATGGAATAGGTACTCATAAGTTATTTGGACACCTTATTACGTGTTGCAAGAATTAAAAGATTGCATAAAAAGTTTGTACGTGTTTTGTCCTACAGAGCTGGTCAGAGTTTCTTCAAAATACACAACCTGCAGTTCCGACGGTAAATTGCAAAATGCAGTTCTACACATTGATTCTGTTTTTATATCCAACATAAATTTGTGTGTTGAACCCTGTATAATAATGTTCTTATACAGGGTTCAACGGAATTCTTTAGAATAAGTGAGCATCCTAATAATATAGGTTATATTTCACCCATCACAAAAATGTGTCTTGCATATGATTTATATTGTGCTGACATTTGATATTCTTGCTGATACTCTAGCATCATTTAAAAAGTCACTTCTACACAACATCAATTTTCTTGACAATAACTTGAATCCATAGAACACATAGAATCAATTCTTTAGAGCAGGCCGAAGACAATTGTATTTAGAATAGTAGGCTGAATTTGTAATAAGTGATGTCATATTTTTTTATGTACTTTGTACCCAGTATTCGTTAAAAAAAACACTAGACAAACATTAAATTAATATTTAGAATGATCCACTTCGGATGATGCGGTGACGAATAAAATAAGTTGTAAAATTAAATTATATTTAATAAAGTGAATTAAATCTTTAAGTTAAAATACTCAAGAAGAAAATCAACAATGAAATTTGTCAGAGACAGCAGTTGTTTGTTTTTATCTATGCTGTTCAATGCTTACTTGCAGTACCTATATGGAAATAGTATCAAATCATTTTAAACTAGTAGAAAGGAAAATTATAAACATGTAATTTGTTTCAAAAGAAAAACCAGAACCGCGAATGTAAAACCAAGAAATGTTGATACATTCAAGGACCAAAATATTTTTAGATGTTATAATGGATGAATGGATGAAACTAATCATTAGTCTGTGCCATTTGACGTTTCTAAAACACTATGGGTACACGTGGAACACCTGATTAAGGATCATAGTGGATAAAAACAGAAATTAAAGAGAAGCTTTGAACTAAATAATGCTGGTTTGCGGGGCCACGTCTGCAGAAATATTATATCCCGACGTTGTTATCAGAAACTTATTGATATAATTGTGATGGAATTTTTTTTCAATGTTCATTACTGAGTAGAAATTATCCTCTAGGTTTATCTAATATTCGCCTATCAACATAGATCAGTTGTCAAAATGCATTATAATACAGAAAACGAAAGAAAGCCTGTTTAATTTTTCGTTTCTGGATGTAAATGAATATACGTATAGCATATTATAATATAATTGAATAAATTGTTTGTTGGGTTTTGAAGAATGTTGTTTGTGAGACGACTACAAATGATACAACCAATCAGGCGATCATTTAACGTGTCATTTTCCAAGTACAAAGTGCAATGGCTCTTAGTATAAAGTACATATACATACGTTCACATAATCATCTTTAGGAATGAGTGTTTGCGTTTGTTTTAGTCGACATTGCATTGAGTCGACATTACGACAGTGCTGTCTTGTTAATGCATTTGTATCTCCTACTCTAGTGTACATACATGCATGAGTACTCAGCCCTATATGTCTTTCAATATACCAGATTTGTCCATTCCTCATCTCTATTCTTAGTGTAATATTACTTTAATTGTAATTTTGCATCAAATGTATGGTTTCTTTTTTTACTGAATAGTGAACGTTATTGAAACATGGATTCGTGTTTCATTGATCAATTTTTTTTAGCACCAGCTTTTTAACAGTTTTGAGAAAGTGTAGGCGAAGTTCATAATAATTTTTTAATCAATGCAGGTGCCTAAAAAATATATTGCGCAATGTTAAGATCCAATTCTATGATCCAATTCTATGATGTGTGTGCTTTGGGAGGAATTAAGAAAATTATTAACATACAAGTTAGGCTATTTGAGTTAGAATACGTACCAATTATTAATAAGGTGTAAGTGTCTTGTAGCAGTTTTGATGCATGTCGAAGATCTCCCAATATGCACATATCACAATGAGGAGGTACTATGTCACTCGAATAGGTAAAAATAATCAATAAAAAATTTATCTAAAAAAGTACACAATGAAAAATGCAATTATCCCTGATGAAAAATATGTATATAAATAACTCTTGGCTTACCCTATATGATATGTATATTATACAGGGCAAGCTAATTTTTGCAGTCCCATTACAGGTTATGGAGCCACCTGGTGGAGATCCTATAAGTCTCTCGGGAACGAGAGAAATACTCAATCATTGGCAATGTGCTCCACGGTTTGTATGTCTCTCCACTCATAAGGGAGAGTTAATCAGCCCCCATTTATATTGTTAACTCACGCAGCTTTTGGTCAACTTCTACCCTTCATTCAAGTGTACATAACTTAAAATTAAATAAAGATTGGTTGTACAGCAGTGAAATATTTAGGATATATAAAAAACAAGTTGCAGTATATTGTGAACAGAAATGAAGTTTAAAATACAACATGCCTCGTGTAACTTTGACTAGAAATCAAATTCAGGGTTCCGGGAGAGCAGCTTTGAATCCTTGTCTGGGAAATTATTTCAATTTTTATTTAGCCAAAATATGAACCGCTTTACTTGGCGAGACTCAGATTATAATCTAGTCGCTAGGCGGCTTTGTAGCTGTGTGTCAGCAGAACGGTAAATTATATATTTAAATAATTTCAATAATATGTTTAATACAGTATTTATTTGCATTTGTTGTACGATAGGAGACCAAGTTATGAATAAAATATAATTTTAAAGTTAAAAAAGGTTTATGGATTCTCTGGCCGTGGCAGCGCAGAGGCAACTTAACGACGTAAGATAAAATAATGGGCGAAGCTGAATGATTTCTGCTCTTTATCTACTCATTATAGCAGACGTGGAATCGAAGAAAAAACCTATTGATAATAATAATTATGGCCACTAGGGGGGCGGGAGTTTGAAGTTACACAAATAAGATTATTATGTCTGATTGTATGGTACCTAAATTGGTTAAGTCAGGTAAGATTGTGGTCGCCCACTTTACATTTTTGGTAATTATATTTAAAACCTTTAAAAATATGTTTTAGAAAACAATCAGCCACTACCTACACATTGGTGTTCATCCAGAATCTGTTCATTTTTCTTCTCCTAGTGCTTTCCCGGTTGTAGGACGTTAGACATCATGTTGGCGATCATAATTTTGCTAGCAGCAGGTCCAAATGGTTGGACCGTGAATTTCCCGAAGTTTTCGGACAGAATGTTCTTTGTCTTTCAGGATCTCTTCTGCTTGCGAGCCTTGTTTATTATTATATTGTAGCATACGGAGTACAAGTAGGTGGGTAGCTGATCTAGCAGTCATTAGTTAGTTTGCACCAACTCGAAATATTTGAACTGTGGACTTTCCAAACCGTTGCCTTATATTTAATAGCCAGGATGACTTTTGTCCTTTAGGGCCTCTTCTGCTCGCGATTTTCCCTTGAATTATGAGATGCAGGAAAGACTATTTTCGTAGTGTCTCTAGATATGACCAAGGTTTGTATTTTCTGGTATTTTATTGTTTTTGGGATATTTTTTCTTTCGCATGTACTAATAACCGTATCAATTCGACATGCGAGGAAATCCACATCTCGAATGCTTCAAGACGCTTTAGCATTGTTTCAGTGAACATCCATTATCAATGATTCTATTCCATATAAAATTACAGGGAACACAGAAATATCATTCCTAGAGTTTCTGTATTGTCAACTTACGCTGTCGCGACGACATAATTCCACGTACCTGTATATGTACAGTTTCGGGTTTCCCGACGTTTTGCAAATCTAGTCGGCATTTACATTACAGCGCTTATTTTAGACCCTTCTAGTAATTGTGCTGTAAAAATTCCGGATTGCTTGAAAATCCTAGATTATATGAATTTCCCTCTGTTTCTACAGCCTTGTGAGAATTTTGTAAAGCTTAGAAGGTGTCACCGATGCCTTGACAGAAATGTACTGAAAATATAAAATGCACAAAAACAATGGTTGTGTTCCCGTGTAGCTGGGTGCAGCGGAGAGCCGCAGCGTCTGGGAGAGCTGGCTCATAAAACATCCTCATCTCATATCAGTCGCGCGTGTCGTAAATAAATATCTTCCCAGAGGCCGCCCCGGCATTCCTCGCTGTGCGCCCGGGGAAGGACATTTCTCCCTTTTTATTCGACGTTCGGGACAAATTGTTTTAAACAAATGCATTATTTTTTATACTTTATTTGTGTTTTCGTGTTATTATTCACCGATATGCGGACCGGCTCGCGATAGAACGAAGCGTACGACATGAATTTCATTTCATACCGGCGCACTGTGATCGAGTTTGATGTCATATATAAACAACATTATTTTTGCACGTAGATAGATTTCCAACACAATTTGTATTTCAAAATGAAATTTGATGAATTTTTTTATAATTTATGAAGTAATAAAATGGGTTATCCTAATTTATTGTCTTTTACCGATTAGGTATAATGTAATCCGTCATTCCAGACACTATTTTCCTACCCAAAAAATTCAAAAATAAGGTCGCGAAAAATTCGGTTATTAGTAGAATCACCAAACTATTCTTCCAACGTGAGAAATATCTTGGTATAGATAAGTCAAAAATGAAAAAAAAAGAGTTCTTGGGCTTAAAATCAATACACAATGCACACACACATACCCCATTACGACATTTAATATTTTATTTTATAGATATTATTGTAAGCTTGTACAGATAAACGAAGTGTATAATTTTAATTTTTTTATAATTCTTTGCTTTGATACCTATGTATTCATGCGTAGTAAGCTTAAATTTGAATGTATGTAATATAAAGTAAAATGTCCAAAGTTTTATGAACTCTTCCAGTGTTTAACCTAACTTGTTACCAAGTGCAACTTGTACATACATAATTTGGATAAAAATCGAAATTAAATATTTATCAGACAGAATGATATGATCTGTCTCATATGAACTGTGATAGAAATATTATGAAATATGCATTTTATACATTTCTATAAAAATAAGTCTAAGCCGTCTGAGCCACATATAAGTAGTAATGTAAACGAAACATGGCCATTTTTAAAGTTTTGTTGAATTTTGATGTAAAATCTAAAATATTTATTAAGCGTACATATTTATATTTCAAAGTAACACTTTAAAATGATAAATGCCTGTGAGGAATACAAATTTATTAAATGATAAATAAACCTAAATATCTTCATGACTATATCCATACATAAAAATGCCATAATTTTTGTAGTAAACTTACAATCGAGTCGGCTCTTTGCGCTGTCTTTGGCTAAACTAATTGATTTGAGTATTCGATCAGAAATAGCGATCAAATTCATATGGCAATAAAAACGCACTTAGAGTATTAAATATGGTCTATTTTTATTACTTTATGACTATTATTATTATTATGAACGAGAATTGTGAGATGAAATTTTATAGTTTTGTCTATGTTTAGTACCTATTCGATCACAGTGCGGCAAGGTCCGGAGCCAGCAACCTCGGCTGAAACTTCGCCTGCAAACTTAAAGAGTATTTTCTGAGTTTAATGTGGCATTAAAAGAATATATGTGGACCTGTTCGGGCTTCTATTTCCAATAATTAATGTTTGAAATACAAAGGTTTTTCTATCGTGGGACTTACCGCTGTTTACGTGTAGTCTTCGAAGTTGCAACGCGACATTTTTTATTTGATTATCCTCGACATTCTCAATGAGTTCTAAAACTGTTAATGTTAATGGATGATTTCAATTTCTAAATACATTGGAGTTGAAGAAAAATTATATTTTAATCGTACAAATACAAATATACCATACACCAGGCTTTTCGATGGGTACCATTTACGCAAGTTGATCACAAATTTTTGCAAATATATTTCATTGGAAATTCAAATGATCAAATAAATCAACGTTGTGAAATTAACAAAGCCAATAAAAGAGAAATAGTTGAATCGTTACAAGAATTATTTCATGAGCACAACGAATTGATTCAATTGTTCAAATCGGCCAATGAACTAACGCAATCCGATGATCACAAAATTGTTATTGGAGCTGACAAAATACCTGCTGGAGAACATGTAAGATGATTTAATGCTCCAACAATCGATGAAGTGGCAATAGTCATTGTTAAAAAAGAATTGAGTCATGCGATATCATACTGCATCGTTGAAATAATCGTCTTCAAGTGTTGCAGATACTCATCGCTCCTACACCATATTACAGTATCCAATTTTTTTCTGAAAAGGAGAAGATGGATACCATTTTAACATAGTGATCAATCCGGCAAACGGTGATGAAACAAATGAATAATTTTCATGTTGTGAATTACTTACTATTCATATCGATTGATTCGTGAACGCGCGAAAAATCGTTGGAAGCATTGGATCAAACGATGCAAGATTTGGAAACATTGGAAACGAATGAACATTGGTTAGGATTATTAGCAGATGATTTTAGACGTTCCACGTTCAACACCAGCTGAAAAACTAAACGCGTATTTAAAAGCATCACATTTATGGAGACATATCAATAAATTTTTATTGACGACGACATGCGTGTCAAATTATAAAACGATCCATTTGCAGAACATTTTGCGATACAATTATCAGATACTGGAAATGGGAAAAATACAATAATTGTAATAAATTATTGATGAAACTACAAGCTGCTTTAAATAGTCAAACGGTTTTTACAGTAGATATCACTCACTCACAAGAAAAATTGGTTCAATGCATTAATTTCCAAATATTAAACAAAATTATAAATGTCATTCAATTCAATTCAATTCAATTCAATTCAATTCAATTTATTTCATGATAACATGTACATGACAAACAAAATGTTTAAGGCATACATATTAGGAAGTATATATCAAAAATGAAAATATTTAATAAATTAAAAATAACATAAAATCTGGTCAAAGGTGTAGGAGAATCCCGCTTCGGAAAACCCCCTCAGACACATGGAATATATCAATACCCAAAGCGATTTTGTTCAGCATAGCTGTGGCTCTTCCAACAGGCATAACCATCGGCAGGTTGGTCCTGTATATTGGAATGTGAAACAATCTATGCTGACGATGTCTAGGGTAATTATCAGGAACATACAAACCAATGCTCTGCATAATTTCAGATTATCGATCATACCGCGCAACAATCGATAAAAATGTGTAATCAAATACACATTCTTCTAGTCTCTAAACTATTGTAGCCAAGCATACCCTGGAGAAACTCGGTTGGGTAAAGCCAAGGATAATGCCCGTACTCTCTCATGTAGAGATATCTCAGAAACTTCTTTTGGACTTTCTCCACCATAAGAGAGTACTTGCCCTCATGTGGCCCCCAGATCATCGAGCCACTCTCGAGTCTACTCCGCACCAAGGAGTTGTAAAGAGTTCTGAGTACGCGGGTATTCTCGAAAACCCTGGCAGTACGCAGAACAAATCCTAACATTCTCAAAGCATTACCACTGATCGTCTCTATGTGATCGTGAAATGTTAGGTTGCTTACAAATCTTACACCTAGATCTTTAACATTTGATGTTCTTGTCAGATTTTGATCGTTCATTTTGTAGCGAAAAAATAGAGTTTTTTGGGCCCTGGTGGTCATCAATGGTTAAGTAAACATGCTTTATTAGCTGCAAAATGCGGATGTAAATTTCATTTATATCAGCATTCACCATATGTTTCCAGGAGGAATAGCTACTTACAAATCAATAGATACTGTTGTAGATCAAGATAAAGCGGTAAATTATCCGACTGAGTTCTTAAATTCACTTGATTTTTCTGCATTACCACCACACACAAGGTTGGTGTTCCTACCATTCTTCTTAGAAACGTTGACCCACTGGGTCTTTTAATGGTACCGGATTGGCAGTCAAAAGATTATTAAACAATAACATTGAAGCAACAATTTTAATTGGCAAATTCAATAGAGAGGATGTGCTAATACCTCGAACACCAATGACACCAACATATATGATACCAATTATATGTTGCAGACTCCCGTGTAGGAAAACAAATAGGATCACCAAAAATATTGTATATACAACAGCATTGTAATGAACGTAAAGTTGAATACAATAGTAATTACAATTTATGTAATCCAAAACACAAAAGTATAACGTACATATACGTAAATATCTAATTTTAACTAAATACAATAATTGAAATTATACGTTCAATTGTGTTCATTTAATCTATATACATACATATATACTCAAATCAAGCAATATCAAAGCATTGGCGGGTTCAGCTAGTATATGTTTACCTAAATGATGTAAGAAGATTAACATTAAAGTGAGATTAAACAAATAAAATAAATATTAATTGAACACTACAAACAAATTAAACAATAAATAATTTTAAATATAAGTATACGAAATATGTAATTATATATATAAAAGTGTAATTCCCTTTCCAAGCACAAGGGTTAGTCGCTTTTTGGAGAGGTGCAGCGATAAATATTCATGCATTCTAGTAGTTTTATCAGACCAAAACAAACAATTGTATTAAAACTAATTGTAATATTAAATAAATAAAAAATAAATAATATTAAAATGTTAAAATAAATAAATTGACACCCTACGCACGAGTATACTAACGAATTTGCAAAATTTCTATTTTAGATTTATTATCTCAAACTCTTAACTTATATTGTTAATGTGACACCATTAAGTCGCGACTCACCAATGGTACGCCGATGGTACAGGATACAATAGCCAATATACAGGATAGTTAGTATATGTGGTGTATGAGGAGTGCGTAGTGATAGTGTGAAAGAGATGAATGCATGCGGTAGGAAGCGGGGGAAACGGGCGACGCCATTCGGGCACTGACGGTCGCACGCAGAGGATGTTTATAAATAAAGTGATAATTACTGAACAAGATCGGGTATTCAATTTCTTCCTTATTTCAAAGAAGACTTATCATACTCAGGAAGTGATTATACCACAGTATACATTGGGATCGTTGTAGTGTTTAAGAACATCATGATTAGGTACATCGGATTAAAAATATAATTTTCCTTTTTGGTTGTTATCATTCTAGTATCCTTGGGCATGTTCCTGAGCGCTCGCGGAGTGTGAAAATACCACCAGAGCGACCGGTACGATTTTCATCATCGTGTGATAATTTTCAACCCTTCACGAGCTAGCTGCTAGCGTATTGGCAATTGATCCATTATTCAGTGCGACATCAAAATTGAAAGCGTACATTGTTGGGTTAAATTAGAAATTATTTTACAGCGCTTTACACGAGGTAATCAGAAATACTTTCATGTGACGATCAACTCATTTCATGATAAACAGTGCGTGCATTTTCGCAAGGTAGGGGTGTGCTAATCACGTATTTATTTATTATCTCTACTAAAAATACTTTACTAATTAACCAAAAACTTATATATTCATACACTATAATTTTATGAAGATTTTATCTTAAATGTAGAAATTTTGTTACAGTGTTTTGATTAAACACAATGGCAGAATAATTTCTAGATATTTTAAAGTGTATGATGCAATAAAAATCACTTCCAACACGATCATGGTGTGCCGCGTAAGTAAGTTTTAAAATAATATTTATAAAGTGTTGCCTAATAAAATAATTGAATTGTGATTTCATATAAGCTTTTTGTACCAATAAATATATTATCTTAACTATAAATTAGAGATATATGTGTTCAAAAGAAGCTCTTTTTACTCATAGTTCTGATACAATTTTTTTACAAGATTTTTTCGCAAATTCTCATTAATTTCGTAATCAGAACATTAGATTATATCAAAGATACCTACTTACCCTCAGAAGGATCTGTTATGTGGACCATCTTGGATTTTTCCCTTTATTTGAGTTCCGAAGGTGCACTGCGGCGCATCAAATAATTATTTCAGTTTTCCATCTTCCAGAGTAAGCAGCCTGCAGCCACGTGACAGCGTGGTACGAGGCGGCCGAGATGAGTTAAGAGATGGATGCCGCGGAGAGAATGTTTTCTGGTCACGTCCTGGGCCAGGACACTAGAGCCTGTGACGAGCCCATATTACGTCACTCGTGTAGGCCCGGCGTGGCGTTATGTCTGCGGAGTTCTACAAAATACCATTAAGTACCAAAAATAAGGATTCGTAAAAAGCGGAGCAAAGAAGCCGCCGTTTCTCAGTGAACATAACTGTCTGCATTTGATTTATATACGCGCGTCGCTAGCTAAGAGGAAACGCGATATTTCATTACGTAGGTGTCTTAAAAAGGTATGTAAGATAAATGATTGAGACAAATACCTGATAGAAAATTGTATCACTGCTGTAGAAAAAGCACTAATACTATTTTTATATTATAAACGATCACTGATATATTTGCTTAATAATACCTTAATAAAATAATTATTATTTAAAAATATAAAGACATCATTACCAGCTGCGAAATCTATAAATACTGTGCGATGAGAAGGACCATAGATATTTCTATCATAGTCCATAGTGAAAGAAACTGATTTAGAACATACATACAACTTTACAAAATTTTATAATACGTGGATGTTCTTACAGTGGAAATGGTGAAGGTTGCATTGTGTAAAGTGATCCCTTAAGCCAGATATACATGTCACAAGCCCTGGGCCACCCAATAAAGACTTCTATACACATTTTTTAAAAATTAATAGCTTCTTCTCTATGAAACTTCTATAATTTATCATAGATTAATTAACTTTCAATATTCAACAGATTACATTTAATAGCAAATTAATTAATTAGTGACATAATTAACTCATTAATAGTTATTAAAATAAATAATTAATTTAACTTGTAATCCGTAGCCAGATGTGTTGCCCTAAATGATTAGGCAAATATACCCTACACGGAGCTATTGTGGTGTGCGTTTTTTAATACTGGAACAATGAACGCAAATCCATGTGACGCTGACCTTTGACCGATTAAAGTTTCACTTTTAATATGCATATATTATTAACAGTGGCATTCACTTATCATTGCCAGTTTCTAGACTCTAGCTTTCTTCTTTCTAGCTCCACACTTCAATGTGTGTAAGGAGCGCTCAAGCGTTTAGGCTCAAAAATATCTTAATCCCAGTGGCGTGCACTGGGCACGGACCTATATGATGATGGTGATAGCGATCCTGTAAAAGTTGGAATTTTCACTTACACTTTATTGTATATAAATTGTTAAATTTAATATGTTTTTAATTGCCTATACTTATATATACAACATACGTAGTTATAAAAATTAAAACATAATACCTTTGTTGTATTCATTTAAGAAAAATGCCAATTACTGCAATTCGCACGTATTTTTTCGATTCTTCTGGTTTGAGTTTTCTAGTCTGGCTTTTTTGCCGTGTTTCAAATTGCAGTGTCCATCGGCAGGGCTGATCATCGGTCCTGATTATGGAACCGGATAATCGGGAGTGTACTATAAAATTCACAATTATAATTAGTTTTTATAAAATCCATTGTATAATAAAATAACAATTTGTTACAACGTACATATTTTACTTTTTTTAAAAATGAAAATAACTCCCTAATACAAAATTATTTTCACATATTTATATGTTTATTTTTAATACGGGTTTATTGGATGTAAATAATGTGTTCATATTATTCGGTGGTACCACGAAAACATTTAATATTTTAATACGTTCATCCATTTGCCACAAATTTTATAAAAATTATTTATTTGTTATATTATATTTGAGTAATTTGTTGATTTTATTGATTTTACCTGCAATATTGTAGGTGAACTATTTGTAATCATTGTATAATACCTTCTATATTACGTAACACACTTGAATCTATTAGAAATCATATAACATTTTTTAAATGTTTTTATTTAGCAACTAGCTGTCAGATAATGTTACTATTATTATTGGGATACAGTAGATAGATGTTATCCCTGTTAGCTTCTATAATTATGTTTAATAGAATTTTATCTGTGTTAAAGTAGCCAATCCATTTTAAATTAAATAAAAAAAATGAATGTGTAATTTTATTAAAATAAGTTAATGATGTGTTTAAGTTATTAAGTTTGATTCAACCAGAAAATGCAACCTTTTGAATAATCGAACCCTCGGGTGGCTGCCCAGGCTGCTCGCAGGTACGCCAGTGTCGTATACAAAGTATGGTGTTAATTTATAGGAATTGTGGTTGTCGCGCCATCGACCATCGACGTTCAAAAAGACCGCGCGGAGACTCGCGTGTTGGGGAAATGAAGATTTCCGAGGAAGTTTCTTTTGTCGGCCTCGTGAAGATATCGGAAGATGTGTCCCAGTATTTAGCCGATTATACAGTTCTCAGTGGCGTGCAACGAGAACTATCAATTATCTAACTGCAATAGTGGCCTAACTGCATTAGTGTCTGGAACAGGCGAGGGCCGATTCCAGACACTAATGGCGGCGCAGCGGCCACTGTAGCCTCCCTATTTTACACAGTCCAGCAGCCAGCAATCTGCAAGCCAATATGCGAGTATAATATATTAAAGTTGTTGTATAATTATTTTAAACATTTTTTTATAGAGTAAAACAATGTAATGCTTCTTACCTCATGCATCTCTTTCTCACCACTAATTTATTTACGAAGTTAGATATGCTACGCGATCTGATCTGATATCTTCGTCAAATTGAAAGTTTACTAATATAAATGAGGGGTTTACGGTTTACATAAAATCAAGATCCAAAAACAATATTTTGAATGCAGTCACGGAGGATTTCTAATTTAAAATGTAGGTAGTAGTTTTTATAGGAATTCCCTTCCAAAAATCACGTTTCCAAATCATTATTAAAAGCAAAGATAACAATATTCTTGTAGCGTAAAAAGCAAAGACAGCATTATCCACAACAACCTTTAAGGATAAGGTTGTCAGGTGACAAAATAACCCCTTCATACGATGTCGATTTAAGACTGAAACATCATAGCGACATCTAATTATGTAAATAACAAAAGCAGCAAGGTCCATTTTTAAGTAACAAAATATCTCTATTTAAAAGTTAAATATTTATTTGTATATGTATAAAAAATAAAAAT
Organism: Agrypnia vestita; assembly: GCA_016648135.1. Lineage (NCBI taxonomy): Eukaryota > Metazoa > Arthropoda > Insecta > Trichoptera > Phryganeidae > Agrypnia > Agrypnia vestita. The sequence continues at coordinate 124,040 of JADDOH010002365.1, forward strand.
TGAGGTGGCAATTGTTTTTAAAAAATTCTAGAGAAATTTCCTTGCGCAGTGAGTAGTCTTTGGATTTATCTCAGTATTACCTCAGTGGGATATTGCTACCTTCGCTTTATACCCCCAAAGTATTTTGAAATATTTATTTATTTATTTACGGGTAACTAACAGTACAAATAAAAATCAGATTGCACACGAATATATAATAATATAGAGACTATATTCTAATTTGAGGATGTTATGTCACTTTTCTTGAATGAAGAGGTGAATTTTGTATAGTCCACGGTACAAGAATGATCGCCACGCCATCATTCTTGTACCGTGGACTATACCGCCCCTCGCCGCCCAGGGGTGTTAATCCTTCTCCAGAGATCCGGCTATCGGGAAACTGCGAACGCGAACGTCTCAACAATTCGAAACCTGTTGGCCGTTCTTAGAATGCGTTAAATCAATCTAAAAAATATTTATTTCAAGCATCGATGGAATTTCACAAATTTTTCAATACAATCAAGATTGGGTATGGCAGAAATGGAAGATTTATTAATTACTAGTGACGGACATTTTATGCTCGATTGAATCAATCTAAAATGTAAACAAATTATTTTTTAATGGACATAATAATATAAATAAACTCCTCGTTTCTGATTAATCCAAACGATCTAATATCTTCTTAAATTCTGCACAAGTTGCTTCAGTTTTTCACAAAATTCTAATTTAATTTAACCTTTACAACAAATAAAAATTACAACAAAAAACGAAATCAAAAAATGTTTGTGTGTACACCCACATATAAACAGCGCCATATGATAGCATTAGTAAGGACATTTGTTTCATAGACAATCATAATTTATTGCTTCAGTTGATTGTGCAACTTTGTAGATTGACATTTTTAAAAATTGATTTTATTATTTGTATGTACCTACTTATATTTTATTTATTAATTACACCCACATGTTGTTTTTTAATCAAAATTTATTCTATATAGATAATAGATAATATATATAGATAATATAATATATGGCGGTTGGTTGGTTCCGTTTCCCTGTAGTTTGCCAGGAATTGAAATTGTGTTAATCGATGTGCAAGGCGACATATAACAGGGCAGCGGTGTATTTTCATTCAAATTCAAATTCAAATTCAAATTCAAATGTTTATTCAATGTTCAATGTTACAAATGTTTACAGTGTTTACAAAATTTAATGAAGCTTTTTTCATTGTTGTTGAGTGTCTTGGCAGCAAGTAAACACTAAATTGATTTGACGCCCTGCCTGCTACACTAGTAATTTACTGTATTATAGCAGACAGTGCTCTTCCAGTAGTATAATGTTCAAGAATATTTATTATTTATATAACATTTGTGAATAAATCTTATTGCCAATTAAAATTAAGTAATAGTAATAATTAAATGTTTACAATTTAATAATGGTGTTAATTAATTATATTATAGACAAAGGAAAAAAAATGATCTGAATAGGATATTAATAAAATAAAATAAAATAAAACAATTAAAAGTATTTAAAAAGATGACAGTAACAGTAAGACAGTAAGTGAAAAAAATGATCTGAATAGGATATTAATAAAATAAAATAAAATAAAACAATTAAAAGTATTTAAAAAGATGACAGTAACAGTAAGACAGTAAGTGAAAAAAATGATCTGAAAAGGATATTAATAAAATAAAATAAAATAAAACAATTAAAAGTATTTAAAAAGATGACAGTAACAGTAAGACAGTAAGTGAAAAAAATGATCTGAATAGGATATTAATAAAATAAAATAAAATAAAACAATTAAAAGTATTTAAAAAGATGACAGTAACAGTAAGACAGTAAGTGACAGTAAATGTTCTTGTAGGAATAGTATATTTTAAATTTAGTTTATATGATGGCTTTTAATAGGTTTTGGGCATGCTTCCTTCCCTTTTCATGCAGCCAGAGTTTCACTTTAGAAGAAAAATACGCGAGACTATGGCTACATGTTTTAAGTTTAGTGTTAAGAGTATTGAATGTTTTTGGTGCTTGGAAGAGGTGAAATCTTTGTGAAAAAGTTTTTTTGAATTTTGGTACAAGATAGTTGCAGTTCACCTGTGCCCTTGTTGAATGTGAGTGAGTTATTTGTTGGTGATCTTGTTTATGTCGGAAAAAATATTTTAAAGTGTTGAGTAAATATGTTTGATTGATGTCCAGGACGTGACATTCTCTGAAAAGTTCTTCTGAAGGAAAACGAAATGGCTTTTTATGAAGAACTCTCAATACCATTTTCTGGGCTTTGCTTAATGAATCTAATATAGTACAAGCTGCACCACCCCAACTGACAGTTGCATAATTAATGAGTGAGTGACACAGTGCATAGTATACTATTCTTCTTGTCGATGCGTCGAGTACATCTCTAATTTCTTTGAAAAAATAAACAAGCTTTCTTATTCGGATTGTAAGATTCAAAATATGTTTTCTCCAGTTTAGATGCTGGTCTATGTACACACCTAGATATCGTATATCTTCCGTTGTCTGCAGATTAGTACAATCACAGGGTTTATCTTTTGATTGACATGTGTGAATCAGTAGATTTTTGGGCTGCTTTATTACTGTTCTTTTACTGATGGAGAAACACATGTATTTTGTCTTTGAAGCATTTACTGTTAGTAGATTTTTGTCAAGCCATGATGTTATTCGATTCAATCCACTTTGTGCCTTTTTTAAAACATCTTCCCAGGAATCATCTTGAAAAAGAAGCACTGTGTCATCTGCGAAAGAAATTATTTTACCGTTTTCTAAATTGGAGTTACACATTTCATTGACATATATGAGGAAGAGCGTGGGTCCCAAAACACTTCCTTGCGGTACTCCATATGATGTTTTGTGGAGGTTGCTGCAGTGATCGCCCGATTTAACTACCTGAACCCTGTTATTTAGATAATCTTCAAACCACGCCAAAGCCGTCCCCCTTATTCCCAAAGCTGATAACTTGTGCAGCAGCAGTGGATGAGACACCGTATCGAAAGCTTTGGCTAGGTCCAAAAATATACCAATACAACGTTTGTCTTTATCTAATTGTGTAACTAAGAATTCCGTTAGTTGACATATTGCATCTTCTGTTGAGAGTTTTGATTGGAACCCGTATTGATTGTTGGAGATTATTTTGTGAATATCCAGGTATTTTAAAAGACGTACTTTAACTATCTTCTCTAAGATTTTAGAAAAAACACTTAGGAGCGATATAGGTCTATAGTGGCTCGGATTACGGGGATCACCACCCTTGAATATTGGACAGATTCTAGCCAGTTTTAGTGCATTTGGAAAGATACCCGTTGAGAGACTTTGATTGAATATATAACAAAGAGGCTTACTTAATTGGTCTTTATTATACTTCACTACTTTTGCTGTTACCTCATCGTTTCCAGGGGCACTGTTAGACTTTAGGTTACTAATAATTGCAGCAATTTCATGAATGGAGGTTGGAGCAAAGAAAAATGAATATGGATTTGCTGAATTTAAATTTGTTTTAAGGTTTTCTTCAGTAGTTTTTAGACGAGACAAAATATTTTGTGCTAAATTTTTACCAAGCGAAGCGAAATGCCCGTTTACATTATCTAGCACTTCAGTAATGGCCTTATCCTCAGTAGCATGATTTTTGTTTGGAATCAGCATATCACATATATCATTGCTTCTAGTATTTTGTGTAGAAGTCATTTCTCTTATAATTTCCCATGTTTTCTTTGCATCACGTTGATTTTCTTTTATAATATTTTTGTAATATAAGTGTTTAGCGGATTTGACCGCTCTATTACAAATATTTCTATACTTTTTGTAAAAGTTTTGTAAGCCGACATTTAGAGTCTATTTGGTTTACCAGATCAATTATATTAGCCATTCCATATCTTTCTGTAGTAAATTTGGATGATTTTTTTTGTTACACCAACATTCTGTACAGGTAAATATATCCGAATCATATTGTGTGCATGTTTCAGGTAAGGGGACTATTATAGTTTGCGAAATAGCGAATGCCTCTATATCTACCGCGAGATTATTAATATTCATCTTTGTCACTCTGATGTCATGGGTACCGATCTGTAAGCTTTTAAAGTGAAAAGGTTTCATTAAGAGTTGGTAGTAAATACCTACATATTTGCAATGTACATGATTGTTACAGGATGCGGGTATATAGGGTAAGTTCATTTTACAGGAGTAGAATTGAATTAAGATATTGCTTAAACTTATTTTTGAAAGAATATTTTGCTATGTAAGTGAAATGATAATGGTTTATTATGAACTGTATTACCTAGGTATATTGTGGTATTACTATCAAGGTAGGTATATATTTTATAAAAAGTATGTGTTGGAAACAAAAATAAAAAGAAGTTTAAGAATGTTTTATGATTGCTTAGAATGATCTTATTGTCGAGTGTGTATCTTTTCAGTTGATATATAATGTTTTTAAATGCGTCAGTGTAATTATGTGTTATTTGACACGACAGAGGAAAGTAATTCAGTATGGTTTTTAGGTTTGTTTTGATATGACAACAAAATTTAATATTTATGAAATATTGGAATAGGTGTCTATGATTTGCCCATTCAGAAAATTTTAATAATTTATGGTTTATTTTGCACATTAGTTGTTTATGGTTAACGCCTTTTGTAAAGACCATAGAAAAGAGAAAGTTTGTATACACCGCGAATCGGCAACTGACATCACAATTTTGACAGGTCCGTCTCCGATTTGATACAAAGAAATGGCTCACCGACATTTTTTCTTGTATATAGGTATGCGTCCATTCTTAATCCAAACAAATTTTATATTTTTCTGGATGGCTATCTTCTTTGTTTCCGCTAGTAAAAATTTGCATTTTTTTGTAATGTGCTCGGAGATGTAAATAGGCTTGATTTCTTGGTTATTTTTAAAGATGGAAGTGTTTAGTGAGCGCTCATAACCTTTCGATTGTTTATTGTGAGATTTAACTCTGTCGAGGAATGTATCTCGACAGGTCCGGTTGGTAAATTTCACAATAATCGGGCGTGGAGTCTTTTTTGAGAAGTGCTGCCTCGCCCGTTGTATGGAGAGGATGTCGCTCATCTGACCTTCCCAGTTTATTGTTGAGATAATGGTTTTGACACTGTGAGTGAGATCAGCGGTTGACTCTGCCGAAGTTTCATGGCATCCACGGATTTCGATGTTGGTGGCTAATTGTTGATACTCCTGTTCGTCAAATTTATTTTCCAAGTATTCTATTCTTTTAACTAATTCAGATTGCTTTTGTTGAACTTTTTCTATCTGATTGCATCTAGACTCGATGACAGTAATTTTTGTCTTCAGGTCTTCATATTGGTTGCTTACAAATTGTATAGCCTGGAGGATGCTGGTATTTTGATCTGAAATTTGTTTCCATTGCTTGTGGTTTTCAGAAAGTTTACTCTCTAGATAATCGATTAAGGAGGATCGCAGCCCCTCTATGTTACTATTGTAGAGTGCAAATGAGTTGGCATCGATGGTGATAAGTGATGTATCATTAGCTTTAGGGGATGGATTGATAATCGGAGGCTCCCCAGATTGTTTTCTATCACTTTTATCTTTTTTGCAAGGCGGGCAAATCCATGATTCTATGTTTTTTGTCGACATCTTTTTAAAATTTTCTTTGGAGATATTTATACAATCTGTGTGGTAATAACTTGAGCATTTTTTGCAACGAATTGTCTGTTTAATATTTGTTACTGTGCACATACATTGATTGCAGACAGCCATTTCTGGATTCATTAGCTGTTACAATTTAAATAAGGTTAATTTTTTGAAATTTACCTTTGTTAGTAGGTATGTGTCAAACTGCACAGCTGGTTTTGACAGGTCAGTAATGTTTTTCAAAGAATAGATGTTTTAGTTGTACACTTCACTGGCATAGTATTTGGAGCTTAAGTTACTTTAATACTGTTCTGTTTAATAGCGTTTTAGGTCACTTTTATTATTTATTTTACTTTATTTGTAATTTTTTTACGAAGAATAAAAGTTATGATACTGTAGGTAGTACGGGAAACGGAAGAGTCGACGTTCATGTACCGAGTCGAGTTCATGTACCGGACAACTTGAAAAAAGACGCCAGGGAGGTGTATGAGGTCGGCCTCTAATTTAGCTGAAGAGAGGGATGTAAAACCGATAAACTATTACCAGAAGACTAAATATAGATAGTGAACGAGTATTTAAGATCAGTCTCATGTATTTAAGTATTTAAACATTTAAGTAGCTTATTGGTCTTGTGGTTAGGACACTCGCCTCGTGATCCAAAGGTCACGGGTTCGAATCTCAGCCCAGACTAGCAAGTTAGTCCTATTTTCATAGCACAAGCGTTTAGCTTAGTTTGAAAATGGTAATAATATTGATGTGACACGTATTCCGTGTTCGCATCTATATTTTTTTTTAAATAAAAAAAAAATAAAAAAAAGCTGTGGAACTCTCTACCCTCCGTTATAGGTACTGAACAGAACATCAGAAGCATTATTTAAAACAAGACTGGGAACGCACTTTTTTGAAAAGTCATTTCCTCAAAGTTCTCAATTAAAATTTAAAATGTAGTGTAGGACTATATAGTTTTTGTGTAAAGCGCCCTTGAGGAGAAATTCGTACGAAAATGACGCTATGTAAACCATTTTATTATTATTGATGTATTTTGATTCACGAAAGAGACTTTGTTCTCTTGTCTCATTTTTTTTATTTATTTGATTTATCGGGTCTGAACATTATGGTCACATTGATCTGACCGAAACAGGATGTATAATACTTCTCCCTTACTCTTGGTCTTGATCTATCTTCTTCTTGTGTATATTCTTGTAATCTTCTGTGTGTCGTTTTCTGGGCCGATGATGGACCTAGCAATGGGATCCGAAACGTCGGCCAGAGAGGTTAGATATACACGGCAGAATATACCAGAAAACTACACACAGAAGATTCTGAACGGCCGTGAAAACCTGAGAACATTTTTATCTTGATATTTACTAAAGAGGATCCTATTAGCTCTTTTATTGGTCTTTTAATTTTGTAAAAGATCGTCTCCTAGCTTGCTTTATCTCTTTCTTTTGGCGACATGACCAATCTGTTTGTCCAAAGCACAACATACATGCGACAGTGAATCATAGATCGCTTCGCATTTAACCAGTTGTAACACGTCAAAAATGACGGAAAATTGGTTCGCGTCATTGTTAAGTCCTAGTATATATTTATAGCATCTTTTTGGCGGTCTACAAAAAGGCGGCCGTGGCAACATGCGTTAATCGGCCGGTTCGGCTTTGATGGCCCGGGGTTCAAGCACCATCTCCGGCCGTTTTTTAGCCGTTAATTCGAACGAAATCATGGACGTTACACGAGGTTACGGGGACAGACGATGAAATCATTATCTTTGATGATGCATATTACGCACTTTTTAGACGAGACTTCAAGAAAAATATCATCCTTGTACAAGCGTCATTTTTTAATCTACTTAAAATGATAATAAACAAATAATAATATCTTACTTATTTCTTGATAGTTAATTCCTTATTTAAAAGCTTAAAATAATAAAGCGTTAAAGTTTGAAACATTAATGTTTGGAGCAAGTAGATGAGTTTGTGTATTTGGAAAGTATGTTCGGTAGAAGAGAGAAAGCTGAAAAATATACCGAGAGAAGGGTAACTGCAGAGAATAAAGTGAAAGGTGCTTTGGATGCAATAATTTCTAATAAGAACATGCAATCCGAGGCAAGACTAGCTGTACACAATGAATTTCTGGTACCAACAGTGTATAGAAGTAAAGCTGGAAGCTAGCAAAAGTAGAACGAAGGTAGATTGAATGCAGTGAAAATGGGAAAGAGTATAAAGCTGATCTAAGCATAGTGATTAAAATTAATAAAGAGTCGCTGAGGTGGTTTGGGAGTGTTGAGCGAATGAATGAGGAAAGAATGCTAAGAAAGATATATGACCCAGGATATAATAAACAGATTCTGAAAGATGGTCCTGTTGGGAGCCTCAACAATCGTCGAGCTTGCATGCAAGGATTTACGAATATGGACGATGCGAGAGTATATCATTGTATCAGGTCAGAAGAGTCTCGCTCCATCCTCTTTTCCTACCCGTGATGACGTGAAACGGCGTGATGGTAAGTCATTTTATTTTATATTTTTGAAAAAAAGAAAGCACCAAGCACATGTATACAAACATCTCTCTAGAGATAGACTCTAACGCGCAGTTGTTAGTGATATTAGTATAAACTCTGCTAGAATTGGTAGTGGGAGTTTAAAATAATAGTTGGAGTATTTATAAGTCAAGAGTTGACTTAGAAATTCCACATAATAAGACAATAAGAGATAAGAATAACATGTATAAATATAATGACTGCAGACAGAGATTTGAGTTATTGCTGTTTCAGACAAAAAATAGATTTATGATAAAAACACCTCACCTTCATCTTGATGTATTTTCTTTATAAATCATATAATATATTGTGATATTAAAGAATCACTCTTTCAATGAGATATGCAAGTAAGTAGGTTGTTTGAGCAACAGCAAGAGCGTATTTCACGTTACCGACGCTTCACGGGGCGGCAATTACCAGCAGTCGAATAAAGTATGGCGCGTCACGGCGAGAAAAGAGACGCGAAAAACTACGGCGCGGATCGCGTCGACAGATAGGCTCCTAATTAGAATGCATTCCGCAGGGCGCATGCGCACACGCATCGGCCATTACAGGCGCCGCTATCTCTTCGCCGCGCGCGCATCTCCGGCCGCTTTCCGGCGGGAAACCCGGCCATTGTGAGGCTTCGGTACCCGGAATCTCGGCCGCCATGACGGTGACGCGGCGGCGGCGTCCGGAGCCCGCCGCTTGCCCCGGACCGTTTTATGAGCGAAGGCTCCCACGCTGGTCCTACTCCTTCGCCGAAGATTAGCATTCTTGAGGCCGCATGGCAACTATGCTGTGTCGCGGAGTAACGCAGCTGCAATACAGCGCAGCATGGTCGCGGCAAGCCATTCACTGTCCGCACAGTGCAAAATTTATTAGTACATTAAAACCATAATTCACTACAAAGTAGACATAACATAAATAACAATATTAATGATGATGAATGCAACATAAGATGCGTAACATTTAATAATTTAACACACAACAGTAAATTACACAAATATAACATTTAAATTCAGCACCGTAAAGGGACAGCGAAACGACCTTGCATGCTTTACATCTTACTCAAGTATTAAAGGTAAAAAGGTTTTATAATAACACATATCACAAAGATTTTCAAATAGAAAATGCATCAAGAATTGTATAATTTCATATAGATCAGAATTGGAATATTGAATGGCAGTTTGGCGCCCACCAAAAAAATACATTGACGCCATTGGACATATAAAATGAAGCAATCTGTCACGAAATTACTGAAAAAAAAAATATAATTCATATAAATTCTTACGATGGATCAATTGAACCCTCCGCTAATACTTGATTCAAGGTAGACTTCTAAATGCCTTGCTATTTTACATAAGGTCGCTGACCGTTTTTCAGATTTTGAGTTCAAAAGAAAAACTTTTTTATACTCAATTCCTTCTCTACGATACTCTACGTGCGGCCACATTGCCTTCTACTAGCACAAATGCATCAGCGTTAATGCTTTTGACACATTTCCTAACTCTCTTATTATTATAAACTGCTAGTTAGTAATTTCAAATTGTAATTCAATTCATTAGTCGTAGTCAAAATTGTAAGGATGTGGTACCTATTTTCCTCTTCGCATCCGTGTTTGAAAAACAAAAACATGATAAGTATTTTATAATAAAATTATATCTAAATTGCTCTAAAAATAGGAATAACTTGCTGATCTCCTAGTATGCTAGAATCCTAACCAATAAACTCTAAGGTTAAGTCAAATTTTTGAAAGACTCCACAATCTTTGAAAACTTTCTCCAACTCTGAAGATGTCCCCATTGGAAAGACAATTATTTAAACAATGAAGAACCTACATTTTTATCTGATCAAGAAGTCAAGAGTAATTTTATCCCGTGTTATAATGGTATTTTTTTTAATCACCACTTCACCATTTCAACTTATGTAGGTGCTCGAGGAATCTGTTTATTGATCGATTTGCCATATCGGTATCTAGGGCCTGTGGGAGGGACAGACTATTAGTACAATCCACAGATACATTATCATGTAGTAAGATAAAGATTAGAGAAGTCTTTGGTGTTCAGTCAAAGTATATTATGAATATCGACGAAAAATCCATTAATTTTCTGTTTTTGGTTACATGACACAACTACCTGAGGATTTGGAGCCATAATGTCGAAAATAGAGACTGCTTAATTCTTCTATTTGATGATTGGATCATTCGTTCTATAAGATGTCTACATATATAGATACACATATATTTTTGGAACTCCTTGGACCCAAGTTATTTTAAATTTTTATCTTAATAGAAATTTAGGAATATTGGCTTTTGTCAATACGGCGTTTTTAACTGAGTTATGAAGGGTTTAATGTTTTTGAAACGCTGCTATTTTGAAACAAGATGACGGATCAGGTTAGACAAAGAACTATCCAGAGGTATATACCCGATAAATTTTCAGAAAAGTTTAATTGAAATTTAAAAGTAACGTGTCTACTAGGTTCATTCTACGCCATGTATGTACCTACCTATATACGGTCAAATGCAAAAATACAATTTTAATAAAAACACAGTGTAGTGAAGTTGTAATTTAAGTACGTAGTTTCATGATATTTAAATTGAGATAAATGAATCACTGAGAAAAATACATAGTACCTATAACCAAATACTTTTTCTTTCCAACTTCATTTAAAATTACAAAACATATTTTTTGAATTTGAAGGTAGTGTCGTCAGAAAGTATACATTGACGTGTATTATTTTCTTGTAGGTTTTTTTTTATCGGAGCGGTGAATATAGAATATTTAGAAAAAAAATATATAAGTCTTACGGAAACGATGCTACTTATGTGAGAAAATGTATGAAATTTTTTATTGTTTCGGAGGTAAGTTTATTGAACTCCATAATCACACATAATGAAATAACACTTGTTTGTAAGTTCCTCATTTTTAATTTTTAGAGATGCGCTTCGTCTTATGAGGGCATTGTAAATCTCTTGATAATGCCCTCATAATGCGAAACGCGTCTTAAAAAATTAAAACTGTATTTAAAAACAATAAACTCTAAGGTTAAGTCAAATTTTTGAATGTGTGTGATGTATGTGATGTATGGAAGGTAGGTACATACATGGCGTGGAACATATGTGATGTATGGAAGACTTTTCGTAGGATGGCCCATGTGTTAATTAATAATTATCCAAATCCGGTAATTGTGTTCTCAGAACATAATATAAAAATATTGTTATAATAGGTATATAGAGTTTTAATGAATGCTTGATTCCCAATACATTTAATTTATTGAATAAAAAATGTTTTAAATAATATACACACGTGCGATTGTTGTCGATGAATATGATAAAATCACGATTGATTTTAAGGAGTAATTATTTGACAGTTTTGCGTTCACAGTATAAAAGTTTACTAGAATAAATTACGAATAAATAAATTAAAAACAGAACAATAACAACAAAGCTCAATTGCATTGTTTTTATATCTGGTTATATTTGATTTAATTTTGTATTAACTCATCCGTTTTATTATGAAGGACGGACCTGTTAAAAACTTCAATAACATAAGAGAGTGAATCATAAAATGGACAAGGCATTGGAGGTTGGCAGGACAAAATATTGTGGCGCTATATCCACTCTACATATCCCTGCGGGAAAATAGTATTACTTTTAGTTATTGCCTGTGTGTATATTATATCATGCGTTGATCTAACTAAGAGTTCGGAGCATACTAGGACATTGTGCGGATATTTTGACTTGAACTTTTGTGGTAAATATTCTCCGAAACATATAACATTTACGTATCACCACAAGAATATACAGACTTTGTTCCACCACTAATTTATTGAAATACCAACATGTTTCGGATCAATTCTTCATCAGGATACATAGTATACTAAAAATTTTAAATCTAAGTATAGACATTAACAAAACATGTCGAAATTTTTTAATAAATTGGTGGTGTAAAATAAAGTATATTCTTGTTAATTATATTAAATACTCTTTCGATACCTACATAGATTTTTTAAAATAAATCTTTCTAATTAATTAATTTGTTTTTTATTTATGCATGCCTGTCAGCACTAAATTTTAACAGTAATGAGTGTAATAGAGCTCTCCTGGTCATTATCAAAAAAGGCGTATTGGAATTTTCTGAAAGGTGTGTCATGGAATCTTAGGAAAAAAGGTAGTATTTTTACCAAAATTTAAACACTAAACTAAAACGTATTCTGATTTATTTATAATGTGTACTAAAATATTAGTGGTTTAGGTTGTGCGTGATTCGAAAACGGCCACGATGAAAAGTTTGGAAAATCAGAAGGATGGACATCCTTATAGTAATGGAAGTTGGAAATGCAACTTGCAACTAGAATTACCATGTTTTTAAAAGTTTTATATAAGATTAGATTCAAGGTGAGAAGAGAAAATATTTGCAATACGAGGACGCCTCAGTAGATGGGTAAGAGTTGGAGTTAATTTTTTAAACATTACATCGGTCGGGGTCAACCTTGAATGTCTGCGGTTGCTCGCTTGACTAAGTAATGGTTTTTAATGGGATTCGCAATTAGATGTTTGATCCTTGATCAAAAGACCTCGATCGATAAATACCTTCACTGTCAGGGGCGTATATACAGGATGGAACAGAGTTAGTCGACAGCACTTTGCAGGTCCTGCCTAAATTATGAGTCGAAAATATTCAAGCAATAACGTCCTTATATCAAAAGTAATAAAGATAAACGACTACAAAGTTTTAATTTTTTTTCATTATTTCTGACATATTCTGTGTATAGTCTTCTGGGATATTCTGCCGTGTACATATGACCTCTGTGGCCGACGTTTCGGATCCCATTGCAGCTCCGATGATGGACCCTCTGAGATTCTGAACGGCCGTGAAAACTTGAGAACATTTCTGACATATTTTCTATAAAACGTTGGACTATCAGTAAAGTACTTTTCATCGAATATAAAAAATTCATTAGCCTAAATGCAAGTCAAATAAAATAATTGAAAAAAACATGCAGAAATAGAATTTTTTCGCAAGGTTTTTATTATTTTATTTGACTTGTTTTCAAGCGAATGAATTTTCAACTTTCGATAAAAATTACTTTAATGGTGGTCCAACATTTTCGACTTATAATTAGTTAATTAATAGGTATTTATCTACCTGTAAAATATTGTGGACTGACTATGTTGTCCTATGTAGTGCAGGGTCTTATTGGACACTACATCTTCAAACACATATACGAAGACATCAATATTCTGCGGCAGCCGGGAACAATTTGATTTAACAAGATTTTCGTAGCTAATACAGTGTTTCCATGCTAAGCCATAATTATTTCTTTCTCTCTATCTTCGTAGCTCTTGGTTTTGGTTTCAATTTCTCAGTGATCGGGGCCCTCTGGAAAGCGACAACCCTTATTTGTAACTTGCGCAAATCCGCCAATGTGTCATCATACCTATCGCTTGACTATTAAACCTCTTTCTCTTGTTAAATATAAAATTTTAATTTAATTTAATTATTTATGTTATGAACTCATGTTTATAAATAAACAGATTTATAAAATAAAATACTTAGACTGTCGCCTTCATTGTATGATTCACTTATTGTAAGAGTTTGTTCATCTTTAATTAAATTTATTTATTTATTCATTTTTCAAAACAACTTGAAAATTTTACAAATGGACAACAGAATAAGCCAACAATAAGAATGCAGTCATCAGTCCGCTTATAAATGTTCAACAGATGCATAAATCATGATTTGACAAATTTATATACAGTTTACCAATACACTGTTGCAATGGATACAAATTAGTCATTGAACGTTCGAGGAGGCGAGAAGTATAAATCTAATAATAATAAGTTATTTAAGCCCAGTGTGTATGTAGAGTTTAATTTTTATCGCTAAACGATCTTTTAAGTCCCACCATTTTGCTTTAGTACATACTAATACATCGTTAACCGATATAATTTAGTATATTACAAATGCAGGGGAAAAACATTCGACATACGTAAGATAAGACTTCAGGCAACATTAGGTGAAATTGGAAGCAAAGTACAAGACACAGTAGGATGTTGAATAAAGGAGTGTAAAACTCTTTAAAAAATTAAGGACCGATTCAACATGCACGTCAGCAAAATAAAAATATAAACTTATTAAAGGTACCTTAAAATAAATTAAATTGCACAGTAAGAAAACTTTTGAAATATTAAAATTATGATTTTAGCGTGTGCTTAAAGCGCGCACATTTAATGATATGTAAAGAGTTACCCATAAGCTTCCACTTAAATATAATAGTGAAGAATATTATTTAAAAAAAAATGTTTTTTGATATTGTCACAGAATCGTGGCTGTGGAAGGCAAAACACTTGAATTTATAAATCACTGAACGATTTTAACTTGAGCTATTCTTCAATTCTTTTGGTGCCAACTTCAAAATTAAAGATTTGTTGAGATCAGCAAAGGATCGAGATCGCTTAGAAACGGACGGTGTGTATAGACTCGATTGTCAAGACTGCGATAAAGTATACGTGGGGCAAACGGCGCGTACCATTTCCAAAAGGGTCAACGAGCACAAACGGGCATGCAAACTCGGTCATCCAGAAAAATCAGCACTGGCTGAGCATTTTCTGGATACCGGCCATCATTTTGCATTCGAACCGAAAATCCTTGGAAAGCCTAAGAGTCACCATGCGCGTCTTATCAAGGAAGCACTAGAAATCTACAAGCATCCGATAAACATTAATAGAGATGATGGTCTCAAATTAAAAACATCTTGGTATCCGGCGCTTCAAAGTCATTCTCGTCGCAGACTCCGCAGAGATAGTGATCAGACAACAGATGAATCATACATACAACACAATACAAACACATCATGACTTCGGCACGGTATTGCAAGCCGATACTTAACCACAACACCAACATTCAAGACAACACATCAGCCCTGATGATGGACCCTGCAATGGGATCCGAAACGTCGGCCCGAAAGGTCGTAACAACACGGCATAATACCCCAGTAAACACAAACTTGAAAATTCTCACCAATTTTGTAATTCGCACTACTTACTCGTCTATGGAACACTATGCTCGCAGGTCTGTGATCGCATTTATTTCCGAACAGCCGCCAGGTTCTCGCCGATATTCCGTTTTCATCTGTGACTTTAACTAAACGTCAACACAAAACTGACCGACATTTGGTAGGTAGGTACTATCGTAAATTATTTCGCTGGTTGATTATCGCGCACAGGATCGCCGTTCACTTATCGCTTGTCAAAATAACTCTGTACTGCGCAGCTGCCCATCATCCCTTATACATATACTCAAAGTTGGTTCGCGAAACATCGGGAATGATCGACCGATTTTTGCACATTTCCAGTGATTATGGTTTCTTCGAGAGTAGTACAATTAATTCTAAATTAACGTAGAATGTTCGAAAGATTTCGATAATAATGTGTAGTTACTATTGTTTTTAGACTCTTGTGACAATATATAAAATGACCTTTCGGTGTACCTTAAGCATAATCGTTTATATTGTTATGATGGAAGCATAATAATATAAAGGTGCAAAATCTGCAACCAATTATAATTTTAAAATTCTTGACATAAAAAACAAAGGAGTCTTTTTTCTATTGAAAAATGTGAGAGTACCTACTATATATTGAAAAAAGTCACATATTCAAATAATTTATATTGTAGTACCTACCTATATTTACGCTACTTCGTATTTCATTTTAGTCTCTTTTAAAATATGCCTAAGCATTAGAAAGCGTTAGATAGAATGCTGGGTTTTCATTTATATTAAATTTTTAGATGCATATAAAATATTATATGAAAAATCAGACATAACATTTACCTCAGATTAACTTTCCCTATGCTCCAGAAGATCTTAAGAGTAATCTTATTGTTCATTTTAATTTATATTACTCAAATACGAGAAATATTGTCGTCGTAGCACTATAATATACCACTTATTATATTAATTACCGTTATTTTAACCTAAAGTAGAAAAATAATGAATAAATATTTTTATCGTATTAGGTATCTGCTTTCTTAAGTAGTGTCTGCAAAATGAATAATACAGAATTTAATGGATTTATTTTTCCATATTTTAAGATAACGTCATTTTCATTTCACCTTATCAGTTTAAAATCATTTTCGTACCAATTAATTGTATCAAGTAGTTATTTAGAAGCAGTTGAACAAAACAAATATAAATTGTAAATAAAAGCATTTATTACGGCTTTTGTTTAAGTAATTTATAATTTTTCTTTGAATTCTTTTTTTAAAATATATGTTTCTTTGTGTTGTAATTTTTTTGTAAATAATTGTTTCCGTACTCATTGAAAAATTAAAGTTATTAATAATTCTGTGTCATAACCCGTGCTGGTAAGGAAATTATGGAACACGTAGAGCATACATTTATGCTAAATTGTCATGTAATAGTGTATATGGCAACATATTTGTGTAAATACATGTAATAATGTACTTAAAATTATGACAAAAGTTGACATTTTTTTTGACGTTCAGTAAGTATCGTACATAACAAAATTATTTATAAATATTGTTTACGGCATACATTGGTTAATATTTTCCATTAACAAATTATTTAGAAAATTTCAAAATACATTATTGAGTTATGTGCTGTCCCGCGAAAGTCCTTCTGTTCTACGCAGCTGTTCTACGCAGTTCTACGGTTTGAGTGAACTGAAAAACTTAATTATTTTCTTGTTTCAATAAACTAAATTAGATTTCTTTGTACAAATGGGAGTAATTTGAAAATAATTTTCATTTTTTCCTTAAATCGAAGTTAAAAATTCATAATAAACAAATGGCGCATCTCATCAAAAAAATCGTATGCCTCATTGTAGCGTATTATTAGTAAGATGTGTACAGAATCTATATGAAATATTCACAAACTACGTTAAGGAATCAATTCAAATTGCGTGGGCCGCGTTTTTAGTCACATCGAATACATATAGTCAATATTTCAAAACAAATTAGTATACCTACTGAGAATTATTTAGGTGTGTGGAATACATGAACGAATAGGCCATAGTGAATTAATATAAATCTATAGGACGGTTGATGAAACCAACAGACACGGGAATCTGCCAAAGTCTGACATGATAACATAAACCGGATAGCTTTAAAAACCGACATGGGAAGATGCATAAATGTGATCCATGCATTTGTTTGACTGGATATAATAGTCTGGCGTTCTAACCCCTCTTCACAAGTTCACAAGTTCGTATTTTATATAAATTGCCTTCTTGTGCGCCGATTCATTAAATAAATAAATAAATAAATTATCGTTTTGTCTAGTGTTGTAACACTGTGAGTGATGGGTAGGTATGTACCTCAACTGGAAGGTGTGTTAGTACAGTATTTTGTTCTATGGTGGTAAGCTCCAAATCTTTAATTACAAATCAACAATACATTAAAATCAACAATTTTGTGATTATTAATTAAGATAAATAATAGAAGTCTCCCAGAGACAAAGCTATTTATATGAAAAACGTGTATGGAATTCTTTTATAGAATGGCTCAGGGCTTACGACCTGTATGAGCTGGTCACAATGCAACGTTCAAATTTTTTAATGTTTTATATATTATGTTCCAAATCTGAAAACGTTTCATATATTTAAGGGACTATGCTAGACACAGCTACAGTCCTTTTCATGAAATAGACAGTATGCATTTCGCAGCATTTAATAATATTTTTAAAATTATAATTATTTAATATTGTGTTATTTTGCTCGTGCTACAAACTTGTTTTTTCCAAAACTTTTTGTGTACTTATTGTATTTTTCTATCCTTGTATACTTTTACACTGTTCTATTCTTGTCTATACCTATAAAACTCAATGTTTGCCTTATATACTTTTGCACTGTTCTATTCTTGTCTATACCTATAAATGTCTGTCTGTCTGTCTGTCTGTCTGTCTGTTTGTCTGTCTGCCTGTTCTCTATACAAATCCACACCGTTTGTCCGATTCAATTCAAATTTTGCATACTTCTGCTTTGGGACCCGGCGGGTAACATAGACATTTTCTCCTATTCTCTTACCCCTTCCCCTCCCCCTGACATATTTTCGATGCAAATCTGTACCGTTTGACCGATTAGACTCAAAATTTGGAAACTTATTCTTTAGGACTCGGCGAGTAACAAAGGCGAAATTTCCTCCTTCCCCTTTCACCTTTACTCCTCCCCCTGATACCGTTCGAATCAAACCTTTGTTTACTTGTAATACTTATTTGTATTGTTTACGACCGTGTATGTTAACAGAAAAAAATAAAATAAATAAAACAAACTCCAAACAAACAATATATTCATCACACGCTGTTTCAAACTTGGTAATGGTCTCGTACTACGATACTCTTTGACTAAAATTTCCTGAAAGAGATTAATCTGCGTACGCACAGTGTAAGCATCATGGACCGGAGTTCGCAACAATAAAATAATATTAATAGATCATTCCGTTAGCGTTAAAATAATAGCGCAGTCGGCGGCCGCGTGCACCGGCCGGTCCAGCGCCCCCACCTCTCCGAGCCTTGATCCGTTCCGTGCTAGATGCTGCGCGCGATACGGCCTTGTTAACTCCGCGAAATAACCCAAAGCCCGAGAGGGCCCGCGGGGGGAGGGAGCCCGGACCCTTTAATCTAATTTGATCCTGTAACGTATAATTTGCGATAGGTAAACCACACGGCCACTCGCCTCCGGGCGCGGAGTGGAAATATTAAAATAAATATATTACGGAGCGGGTGGACACTAAATAAGTACACCATTCGGTTCTTAACCGAAAATGTTTTTACACAATTTTTATCCGAAAACCTACCGATCTTATCGAAGTGCGACGATTTTATTTTATTTTTTAACATATCTTGAAAGTTTAAATAGTATTGTACAAAACTAGGACATAATGAATAAGTTGTATGCCGTATTATTAGAAGAATCAATTAAAAAGGTATTTAAAAAAATCGTAAAAAAAGTTTATCGTGGGTCTTCTTGTTCGAGGTAATACGGTTTCGTATCCCATCAGTAAATATTAATTTTTACGATTAACAGATTTCTTCTCTTTATCTTCGTAAATGATTCATCTATATGGAGATGATTAACGTTGACACAAACAACACGATTTTGATCCCGTGCATACCTGACGCAATTCCGTGCTGTAATAGTGTCTTGTTGACAAAATAATTGAGATAGGTGGGTCAATCAGTATTGTGTGGGTTATGGTAATGTTGCTGAGCCTGGTAAAACAACTAGGTTTATAGATTAGGGACACGATACTGCAATGGAGGTAATCTAGCGTCAGAAATCTCAGAGCTTATCTCCGGGTGAGAAATAAACACTTAAACGCAATCGCAATACCCTTTCATTCCTCCACCACGCCTCCCATTAGCATCTAAATCGATTCAAACTTCTAAGAATTATGCTGTAAAAATTGCTGTTTCGCAAAAAAATGTCATCATTTAAAAAACTAATTATGTGAACGTATAATAAATATTCACAATTTGTGAATGATGATACGATGTAAAAAACAAATGATTGGGAATAGGAATTGGTGGAAGTGAGAGGAGGTTTAACTTAGATGCACATTTTAAGACGATTAATTCTTCAGGAACTTGTACCACCCTACATATTCTAAGGAAAGTAAAAATACAAAAAAACGAGAGTAAATGAGTCCTGTAACAGGGACACAGTTCTCGGACACAAGCCAATAGAATCAAGACGTGGACAGAGAGGGGTAGATGGAAAAATCAATGAACCTACAAGAGGTAAGCGAGTGTACGGCGCACTGAACCACAGAGATGGCGTCAAGTGATGGCGTTCTTTTGAGACTGCGTTTTCTGATTTCCGGTACTCATGATGCCACTAAAAAGCCCAAAGGAATTGTCAAAACTACCAAAAAAGGCAATTATCATATGCAGAGTATGTGAGAATTTTCTCATAATTAAACTCATATTTTTTTTAAATAGAGATGCAAACACGGAATATTTTATTTTTAAACTTAAATGCTTATAAAAATAGGACTAATTTACTGGTGTCCTGAAATGGGACACAAACTACTGACCACTGGTTCACTAGGTAAGAAACATAGACACTGCGTGAACAAACTACTAAAATTAATATTAATTATTTATATTAATTAATTACAGCTCTCGGTGTGTACGGTGACAAGAAGATGAATGAGAATGGTAAAAGTTTGCTTGAGGAATGCTTGGAATGGAATCTTTTTGTTTCAAAATACAAAAGAGAGGAAGGTTGAAAATGTCTAAGAATTTTGGGGAAAACATCAAATTTTTCTGGAAGGAGGTGAAAAAATCTCGATGTGGGGCGGAAAGCAACGGTATGAAAGCTATTAAGTCAGTGAATGGAGAAATGTTAATGAGTGAGGATGGAATAAAAGATAGATGGATGATATATTTTCAGGAAACGTATGAGAGCGAGGAGACTATGATATATTTTCAGGAAACGTATGAGAGCGAGGAGACTGTAACAGAGGAATCTGGCGAGATACTCACAGAAATAAGTATAAATGACGAAAATGAAGTCAGCGAGATAAGTGTGGAAGAAATAAAGTGTGCAATAAAGCAGTTGAAGAATGTGTGTACACACAATAAGGCTGTGGGGTATGATAACGTTGCTGCCGAATATATCAAGGCTGGTGGCCCATTAGTAGTTAAGTGGCTTCATACATTCTTTAATCAATGTTTGAAGGAGAGCCAAACCCCTTTAGACTGAAGAAGAGCAGTTATTATGCTTCTCTACAAAGGCAAAGGGTCGAGAATGGAATGCGGTAACTACAGGGCAATCTGTAGTTACCGCATTCCATTCTCTTTTGAGCTCGGATAGCAAACTTTATGGAAGAATTTTGATAGAAAGAGTTAGGTCTGTGACGAAAGAAAAAGTAAGGGACGTGCAAGGGGCTTTTGTGGTTGGAAGAGGATGCATTGATCAGATCTTCTCTCTACGAGTGTTGACGGAAAAGTATTTAACCAAAAACCAAAAACTTTTCTGTGTATTTGTAGATCTGCAAAAGGCTTATGATAGAGTTATAAGAGGAAGGTTATGGAATGTACTCTCTGGTTACAAGGTGAATAGTAATCTTATACAGGCAATTGCATCCCTTTATGAAGGAAGTACTGCATGTGTAAGAATCAATAGATCATTCACACCATGGTTTGATATTACAAAAGGTCTCAAACAGGGTTGCGGAATGTCTCCATGGCTGTTCAACTTGTATATGGATAATTGTGTGAAAGAACTGGAATGTATGAATGTAGGTGCGAAAATGAGTGATTTGATTGTACGCGGATGATGTAGTATTAATGGCAAATAGCGAACAGGACTTACAGAGTCTAGTAAGCAGGATGTATGATGTATGCAAGGAAAGTGACCTTGTTATGAACGTAAACAAGTCAAAAGTGATGGTATTCGAGAAAGAAGAAAGGAAGATAACGTGTGAAATTCTAGTAGGTAATGAATGTTTGGAAGAGGTAGATGAGTTTGTGTAATTGGGAAGTATGTTCGAAGAGGGAATGTTGAAAAAGATATCGAAAGGAGAGTGACTGCGGAGAATAGGGTGAACGGTGCTTTGAACGCAATAGTTTCTAATAGAAATATGTCTACCGAGGCAAAACTAGCGGTACATAGTAGAATTCTGGTACCAACACTGATGTATGGAAGCGAAGCCTGGAGCTGGCAGAAGAGGAATGAAAGTAGATTGAATGCAGTGGAGATGAGATCCCTCAGACGTATGTGTGGCAAATCAATTTATGATAGAGTAAAGAATGCAGATATTAGGAATGAATATAAGGCTAATCTTAGCATAATTAATAGAATTAAAGAAAGGTCGCTCAGATGGTTTGGGCATGTTGATCAAATTAATGAGGAAAGAATGGTAAGAAAGATATATAATGCAAGTGTTGATGGCGCCAGAAAGAGAGGGCGACCGCGGAAGACGTGGCATGACCAGATTAACCAGATACTGGAAGATGGTCCCGTTAAAAGTCTTAACAACCGGCGAGCTTGCATGCAAAGATGTATGAATGTGGATGAGGCGAGCGTTGTGTGTCAGGACAGAAGAGTGTGGCGCTCTATCCTCTCTGCCTACCCCCACGGGGAAACGACGTGATGGTAAGTTAGTTATATTAAAGTCATATTTCTGTTCACGCTTTTTCTTACAATCACAGTGTTTAAAAAACATTTTCGATGCAGATGAGACAGTGTTTTGATTTTTGAGAGTTTGATTAAGGTTATACCTATATACCTATATGTCAATTGGCATTTTATTTGCAGTGTTTGAATGTTTATTACAAAATATTCCCGATAACCAAATAATCAAAACGCTTGGTGGTTCTTTTGTGTCCATTGTTGAAAACCTTTTCCACGAATCGGCGGTTGTGGTCCATCCGGTACTTGATAAAGCCTTATGAAGTAATGCTAAAGAGGCTGACCGTAAACATCATTACCTCCGAGGCTCTCTTTTAACCGGGAACAGAATCTCATAAAACCAGATCTCCAATAAAACTGCGTCATGACGCCATGCACGAACAATTTTATCCAGTCCGTGTGTAACTTCTCCGCCATACAGAGGTACCTTTTAACGTCTACTTCAAATACTTTTAAAGAAACGAGTCGCAAGTAGCTACATAACTTCACAAGCGGTAATCGGATGGAAGAAAATGATGGAATTAAAGTAAAAAACGGTTTTTATTATTATTATTATTATTTTACAATTATTATTAACTTAGTGAAACACTCCTGTGACTGTGCTACTGAATGTTCTTGTTCTTATCTGGCCTGTGATTGTGGCAATACTTTTGAGCTTTCCAGTCGACTATAAATAGCTGCCGCTTTTTTTTGATTGATCGAACGATATAATCTCATCGAATGGACACACGTTGTGTGTTATTTTACGAACACTATTCGTTCAACGGACGTCGGCTATCATTTTAGCTATTGTCACTTTATTTACTGCGGTCTGCAATAGCTCCACAGTAGAGCTCTACTGGCCAAACCACTGCTGTGTTCTCCTTCTTCTTCAGCCCCGAATTACCATGATCTTACTCTGCATTATGGAGGTGCAAAATCTCCTAGTTTTCTGTACGTTGTGTGTAAGAAAGGTAAATGTGAATAAGGCCGACTGATTCTAGTCTCAGAGCCACAAAACATGACCGATTAATTAGGATGATAATCGTAGTTTCGGATTATCAATTAGTGCGACGATAATGATTTAAGATTAATTTAAAGCTAAACACCAACCATTTCACATAACTCCCGCATTCTCTGGAGCAGAACCGGTCGCGCTGTCCTGCGCCGCTCGGGAGCCAGTGGGCACACAGCACGCAGCCTCCGCAGCTAATAACAATCATTTCTCCCGCGGCAAATGATCGTGTTTAAGGCCACTTACCCGCCATTGTACCCGAATAATCCCAAGTTTCTTGCCCTTCCATTACGGATTCCCCAAATTCCGAGCCGAAGAGGTTACAATGTGCCGACATGATTTGACTGCGTTAACGCCTGCTTATTATTGTTATAAAACGCTCGTCGATGATAGTCATCCGGGCCCGGATACCCAATCATTTTACCACTAAATGATGAATAAAATTAATGGTTTATTTGAACAGTTTCACCGGGCTGTTTCATCTTCTCCGAGGCGGGGTTAAGATTACGCTTTGAGCATTCACGATAAAGATCAATATTTGATGTAAAGTATTAACAAAATCTAAAGTTTTATGTGTTGATTTTAACTTCCACTTTAATCATATATCCATCTACAATACCTAACAACCGCGATTCCTTGAATCGGGAAGAATTCAAATGGCAGCATTTCAGTTGTCAGTGTGTTATTCCTGTTATTAACTTTTTACATGCCGTGAGCGAGTCCACATCGAACTCTGCATGTCACACTTCAAGCCATCAGCGGCGTGTACTTCTCGATATTGAGATGGGATTAATTACTATTAACAATATAATTTATTTTAATTTATTAAAGTAGTTCCCAGATTTTACTAGATAGGTAGTTGTATTAAGGATTAAGAAAACTTATTTTAAATCTGCCTCTACATTGCGTGGTGACAGTTAAAAGGTAAATAGCGTCAAGGTAGATGCTTGAATATTTGAAATAATAAATTTATAAATTTGAAAGAATTGTTAAGATACCGAGATTTATGTAAATATATCACGAATACATGTAACTCTTAATAAGTACCTGCTTCAAGTCACCTGTCTAGGATGTAGATACCTGACCATAATTAATAATATAATTAAAATCGGTGCCTACCATGCAGGTATTTAAAGTGTAAATGTTTTGAATATTACTGATTTCGAGGAACACAGGTCCTCATGTTACCGATTTCCCCGGAATACTTGCCCTGCGTCTCGCCTAATAATTAGTTTTCTCAGAGTACTGTCCATTTTGACACATTTACAAAGTTACTTAACTGAAAGAGTAAAAATTCTCCTGAACAAAGATCTTTACTGTCCACTGTTTTCTAGGTTGGTAAATAAATTCGGAGAAATCCATAATCACATCTAAGTACATAAAACACTCGTTATATTATTGATGGAATCGGCGTTAATATTGTAGAAATTATTCATGATGACCAATAATATAGATGGAATATAACTATATTATCTGTACCTGAGTTGATTAAATACTATGCATTTTACTACAAGAGTTTTGAGAGTGACAGAATCTCTCTTTGATAGCTGAAGTATCGAACTAACTATATTAAAATATATAATAGAAAAACATGGCTTAGCTAGAAATATAAATAATTAATTATCTAGATACCTACTGAGAAAAGGTTCCGTAGTTACTATGGTGGTTATCACATCAACTCTTCTCCTTTCTTCTCAATAATCCCGTTACAACCACCCTTTCACTTACGTCAGAGAATCTGTCTTCTTTTTTCAGCATATACCTAATTAATTATTTATATATATATTTATTTTTAGAACCTCAACCGTACAATTTATTATAATGACACAATTTATTGAATAGTTGGTATACGAATTGCAGAAAAGTAACTTTATATTGGATCGTTAGTTTGATATTTCATCTGTCGATGAGACGTTCAATCACTCTCGATACTTGAGTAGTAAAATATGAAATAGGTAAACCATAGTTACATTCCATCCATTTTAAAATGCTCATTTTTGATTGTATTCGTTTAATTTACTGGAGATGCGTTTCACCTTACGAGAGGTATAACCATTTTATTCAATGTATTTACATCAATATTACTCTATAGTAAAATACAATTATATAAATAGTATGCATGACACGAAGATAGAAAACATTATTCAATGGGAACTTATTTAGTGTCGTTTTAAAATATAATTTAATTGAATATATTAATACAACCGACCGATTTTTCAGGTGGTCCACGGATCACCGCGGAACCCATCACCGGGTACGAGATATAAAACACATGCTCGTTACATTATAATAATATGGAGAAAACACCATAATATTACGGGCGATGTTGGTTTTATAGCTGTACTGCAGCGCCCCGAGCGGACCACATTTTTATCTACGAAGTTATATTAATTTAAAGAATTTTGTCGAAACTCGGTGATTATAATATTACGAAACTCTTGATTGTTGAGTATTGAATTTAATATGGTCGTGCTTTTTTCAAATATTCGTGTATTTCTATTATGAAAAAGTGTAATTTGAAACTAAGAATAGGTAGGTAAATATGTATACGGCAAAGATGATCTCGGTTGTATAACATCTTATCTTATATCAATCTTTGTAATAATACACACGCGCGCACATACCCGCCTCCTCAACCTGTTGGTCTTGCTATTTATTATAATATTAATGTTATTATAAATACTCAAAGAAAATGCATCAATTTTTCATAATATTAACAAAGGTTTATATGAATGCAAATTCGAGAATTGCGATATTTCGCGATTCCACGATTTTCGAGCAAGAAAACATTAAGAAATTATTTTGTACGAAATCATATTATTTCTTTAACATAAAGCAAAAACTTTTTTTTCTTCGATGAAAATAATACAATGTACAAAAATCGTCAAGCATATACAGGGTGTCTCGTACCTAGTAGTAAAAAATATGGGGTAGTCTTCTTCATTTAATTTTGAAAAGAAAATATTCATTACACTTTTAGTGAAATGCCGATAGTTACGGAGATAAGCGACATCAAAGTTTGTATTATTTTTTCGATATTTCCGGCTTATATTTTGTAAAAAGTTGTTTGACTGTCATAAAACTAATTTATATTAAATATTAAAAATTCATTCGCTTTGATTACTAGTCAAATAAAATTATTAAAACTTTGCAGAAATTCCATTTCTTTTTTTAATTTTAAGTGTAAGAACGTACACCTACGTGTTTTTTGACATGCATGAATACTGGAAATTAATAAAGCACTAAGTGCCAAAAACATTTTTTTAAGATAATTATACAGATAAGTAGTATATAACTTCGCCAATATATTAAATATTGCAATGAACTCTTATCTACATGAATTTTCTAGTTATATAGGAATGCATATTGTACGAGTACAAGTATCTTTCAAATACGGCGTTATTTTTTATAAAAATAAGGCATTAAACGACGTGAGTATTTTTTAGTTTTTAGTATTAAAATGACTAACTCACGTGTAATATGTCATAAATATTAATGAAAAATTGTGTAAAATAACACAGAGAGAAATGGGTATTATTCAATTTTTACCTTGTATATCAAAATGAACATTCTGGCACTTAGTTTCCAGTATTCATGTGATCATTTTATATTATGATTGATTAATTTCCGTATTTGTATAGATCGAAATATAGTTTAATTAAAATGAAATTAATATTTTAATACTTTTAAAAAAAATCTCTTTTCGTAAAATTTCAACTAAAATAGTGACAGTTTAATGTTGTGTGGAATGTAGATGCGGGTCGATGATAAATAAACGATAAATACAAAACGGTTTTGGGATAAAATTGTTTGCTAAATATATTTGTAAATTAATAAGCTAAGGGTTATACCGACAATCTTCATGGTAGGTACAATAAAATATATCTAAATGTATGTGTGGAAAAAAGTTCCAATGTTAAAAAATAATAACTTCAAACACTAACTTGTGTTAAAATGTAGTTTATTACTTAGGTTTTCAACTAGTTAGCTAGTTCAAATTATAATACGCAATGGAGAAGTTACCTTTTTTTTTTCAATGAATAGAAATGAAAATTTGTGGAAAATTGACCAAAAATGTGAAAAAATTGAACATTAGGATAGGATATCTCAAAAACTAAAAAGTTATAGAATTTTAAATTTGTGTTTTACACGAATAATTTTATTCCATCCGTTGAAGTCGCGTGACGTCAAGGGGAGTTGGAGGTCAAATACACTTTCGCGCTAAAATACACTCATTAAATTTTTTCACTGGTTTATTATGATGCGGACGCGTGACGTCACAGGTGAGTTGGAGGTCAATCATTCCGCGCTAAAATGCACTACCTTAAAAATTCTTTTTCTCTGTTACTTGTTGACAAATTTCAAAAGAAATTTCACTTGCTTATTGTGTTTGATCTATTTTTTAATTTTATTAATTTAAATATAGTATTATCAACATCATGAATCTTTTCCATTCATGACAACATTATTGTATACCTAACAGACTTTCATGTACGATTTTAAAATTATAATGATATCAAATCTCAGGTATCTAAAACGCGGGCACAATTTAAATGAAGACTGACTTAAGTTATATAGTTGTATATTAGAATAGGTACGTTGTATGCCGTTGAAGGGACCATTGGCCCCGAAACCTATTGGTATTTTCAACAAATTAGCGGTGAAAGTTAAGTATAGGTAATCTTATTAATTATATTAATGATCTAACCGCAAAATTAATCAAGAAGAATGACTAATTTTAATTGCTTAAATGTTTAATTTCTTTCTTTAAGTACAAGACAATGTATTGTATTTAATGTCAAAATGTATGTATTTTCTTTATTTTAATTGTACTTGAATATTTATTTGTTATATTTCATTAAATAAAAAACAATACTGTTTAACTTTCGTATTTTAATTTATATTAAAATATCATTTACTTCAATAAACATATGTATTTTCAAGATTGAATCTTAACAATATTAAAAATAAATGTCTTAACTAGAATAATTAGTATACATCATAATAGACATTTTTGATCGATTCTAAGAATGTTATTTGTATATATAAGAATTTAATATTAACCAAAAAAATTCCAATCCCGGAACCAGTCCCGGGATCCGGGAATCGTCAAATTTTGATTCCGAAATCCGGTATCGAAATTTTGGCTCGGGATTGGATTTCATATTAATGAGTATTTATAATATATAAGAGCATACGTATATATCAGTACATTGAGGCGTTGAAACTATATGGAATGGAGTGTGACTGCGGGTAACAAAGTAAATGGCGCTCTGAATGCTATTATGGCCAATAAGAACCGTTCAAAGGAAGCAAGACTAGCGGTTTATAATGCCATTCTAATACCAATTCTGATGTATGGAGCCTAGAATTGATAGAAAAGGAATGAAAATCTTTGGTCGATAGAGTGAGGTATGAGCAAATTAGTAGTGAATGTACCTAATGCTGGCTGTAGTGTAATAGACAGAATAAAGAAAGGAGTGCTGAGATGGTTTGGTCGTGTAGAACGCATGAGCGAGGAAAGGATGGTTAAGAAAATATATGGGGCGAGTGTTGAAGGCAACAGGAATAGATGGTGTCCGCGAAAAATCTCACACGATCAGATAGTACAAGTATTGAAGGATTGCCCTGTTAAAAGCCTCAACAACCGTAGAGCATTCATGATAAGTTGTATGAATGTAGCCGAAGCAAAAGTGGTGTGCCAGGATAGAAAAATATGGCGTTCTATCCTCTCTGACTACTCCTGCGGTGAAACGGCGTTATGGTTAGTTAGTTTGAGGCATGACTTTTATGTAAACATGTATTTTGAGGAAAACATTGAAAACAATATTTTTTTGACAGAATTTTACAATATGTCGAAATCTGAACAATATGATAGAAAATAATTGTGATTGAAGTATTAAAACATATATATTATAATTCATTGGGTTTTCAAAATACACGCTTACGCTAATATTTTGGTATATATTTAATATTTGTTACGCACGCATTAATTTAAGAGTAAGGAATATATATATTATTTTATTGATTAAATTCTTTTTAAGTTCAGCTTATTTTAAAGTGTAGACTGCACGTCGCTCTTCTCAACATTATTTCAACGGTATAAAATTAAAATTAAATTACTTTTAACGAAGTTGTCGCATTTCACGGGCATTTAGCGTTTAAGCTACCGACTAGTACAAGCGTGCGGATTCCAAGTAAGTCCATAAATATGAACATTTTCCTTTATAACTGGTCCCGATGTCGCCCGCAACACGGCCGCGAGTATGAAAAGTGCCCAAAACAAAAAGAAAATCGTAATCCGAAGCCCGCTTACACGAGTACCGCACTGTTCGGCGAAGCGAGTTTTCCAATCAGCGGTGAGCTAGCCCCGCCTCCTCGCCAGATCGGCCAATCGCGGCCCGGCACGATTGTGGGAAAGAAATGTTCGCATTGAAGTTTATCGTACTGAAGTATTGTATAATTATAATCCAGCGGGTATTGTGCGCGTCTAGAGACATGCAGATGCCGCTCTCCGCGCCGCTCCCCGCGCCGCTGCCCGCTCCGCTGCGCCGCCCGCTGGTACCACTCGGCACCCGCTGTCTTCCCCGAGGAATATTTCTGGACCTTCGTTGATGGAGGAATTACGACGCCTCTACATTATTGATGGATTTGGCGTTAACATTGTAGAGATTATTTCATAATGATCAATTATTATTCATTATTACCTACTTTCATTAACTTTTCTCCTTTTCCATAAATATTCCCATTACAACCACCCTTACTCCTATAACTTCAGCTCATTTTGTCAGTACCTAACCAAATAATTATTTGTATTTAAACCTAATCCAATGTAATAATTATATAATTAAAAATAGTCAGTTTAATACTTCATCTGTTGATGAGAGATTTTGTTTCTCTCGAAACTTAAATAGTAAAATAGAAATATATTATTAAACTCACGTAGAGATAAAAAAGTTTATGTTTTTCACCTAAAGATGCCCAGTAAAATGGTGTAGTTCATTCATACATAGTATTAAAATAATACAAAAAAAATAACATGAATCAACTAAAAAGATCTATCTATCGATAAAATATTTGGTTACCACCAGGGTTCGAATTTGTAACTTCTGTAATTCGGGGAGCTGAAATAAATCAATTATAAATATCATAGTAATATATTCTGAAACTGTAACTTTATATTAACGGACGTTGGTTTTCATTAAAAAACAAATAGAAACGATAAAGGATGTTTAAAAGTAGTGGTATTTTTACTCATGCCTGTTTCAAGGTTCACCTATGCACTTTGTGAATTAGAGAGTTAATAACAATACTTAAAATGGGCATTTTCTTACTACTCATGAAAAATCAGTAGGAATTCAAAATTTTTAATTAGTTATAAACACCACTACAGTTTTTTCAATCAAATTTTGAATAGCATTCTAAAAAGGACGCTTATGTCATAATATAGCGTATGTGTCATATTAGTGGGGAACAATAAATTACAACATGTCTTCCTTATCAAAGTATTAGTCGAGATCAATAAACTGTAACTGGTTTTTCCTTGTCATAGTATTAGTCGACATCAATTAATCTTAACATATTTTTCTAGTCATAGTATAGGTAGGTGAGCGAGTCGAGATCAATAAACTGCAGCGAGATTTTACTTGTTATAGTCACGATTAATTAATTAAAACGTGTTTTCCCTGTCATAGTATTAGTCGAGATCGATAAATTGCAACATGTTTTCCTTGGCATTGCATTAATCGCGAACACTAAATTGCAACATGTTTTTCCTGATTAGAGTATTTCCTAACCTATTTCAAATACAATAGATTCTATAATATATGTATGTCAGGTATATTAATCACGATAAATAAATCTTGTATCAGTACCGATGCAAGATTACACAATGGTCACATAATGAGAGATGAAAAATATACCCTACTTCAGTTGGTTGACGAAGGAAAGAGAGGGGTCGGAAGAAAACAGCTATCCTGATTGAGAAATATCCGAGAATGGACTGGGATAAGAAAAGTTAAGAAGCCGCTGTGGAGAACCCAAGATAGAAATAGTTTCTTTGGGGTGATCGCCAACGTCGGCGTCGTGGGGACCCGACACGACACTTAAAGAAGAAGAAGATTAGTTACGAAATGAAATCAATGAAGAGGATGCATTAATAACCCAGATTATTAGGTACGCACTCTTTTTACATAATGTTGTACTGAAAAAAGTGGAATATTATTTGAAAGTAGACAGATATATAAAAAGAAATATAACATTTAAGTATGTAATTTATATTGAAATGGTACATATCTTTAGATATGGGTCCTGTTCATTAATAAATCGAATTATTAAAAAAACCCAAGATATTAAGTACTCATAAGTTCAAAATCCCGATCCAATAATGCTAAATGGATTTCAATATCTAACTTATTGTTGTTATTTATGATAAAATAAAGTGAGAACAGAAATTTTCTTCAGTTAATTCTCTACTCGGGAAGAAGAAGATCCCATCATCGTTGTTTCTACGGTCGTCGACCTTAAAAGCGTGCAGGTCCCTGTAGATCCCACCTAGGCAACGGAGTCCCTAAAACTTCACGAAAATCCGAGAAAGTTGAGTTACCAGATGCCAAAATGAAAAAGCCAACGTCCGTTAAACGGACAGGGCACGAGAAGAAGAAGAGAAGATCTACTACAAAATTAATTACGGAGAACATTTCAAAATAAAATAAAATTATGCTGTTATCGATTATATATGAAAAAATACTATAAATATTTGTACATATTTTATATACATTACTGTAAAAATGTCAAATTTTTTTCGGGACTGTTTATATATGCTTAAATCGAGAGTTGAACCAATTTAAATTACACGTTTCTTTTCACAATTATTATGATGTCGTCATAAATAAATATATTCATATTGCTTGTAAAATTTTCAAATCAAATTAAGTTACTTTCATGATAATCCAACGTCTTACAAAATATTGATCAGAAATATTGAAAAATAATATAACTATTGACATTTCATGCAAATGTAAATAATATTTTCTATTCAAAATTAAATGAAGAAGCCTCCCCCGAATGTCTGCTAAAAACAAAATAAAAATCCTCTAAAATATAATATCCCCCTGAAATATAATTAATATACGCCTAAACTTACCTATTTATAATTTATTTAAATCATTTTTGATTCATATTTTTTTCTTACAATAAAGAAAAAAATGTATGTTTATGGATGAAAACAGAGGCAAAGTAAAATATTTAAATGAGAAATCTCTCGAAATTTTTATTTTATTTCAACTACAAACAAAGTTGAAGAATCTTCGAAAAGACTAATTATAAATAATCGGAGACACAAAATTATTTTTTTAAAGTAAAGGTCGAACAAACAGATGATTGAGGTGGTCGGACACAGACATATTTAAATGAAGTGAATATTTCCATGGCGAACAAAAAACGCGAAGAGCATTCAAAGAAGACAGATGAATATGAACCAATTTGACGTGACATATTCAAACCACCTCCATCATTCTTCCCTCCATTCGCTCCCCGTCCTCCCGCATCGCCGGCAGGGGGCAGGGCATCAATCTCCGTCCGCGCGGTTCCAATCCGGTAGGTGCCCTTTTTTAACCGTTCGCCTGAAAAGGAACGAATAAAGTATACAAAAACACAATTAACTCCGGAGACACAATGGTTTTTGTCTTTGGCCATCGACAAAATCGTACTCGCGCGCATCTATCATCGGGGGATACGCCCGATCGTCGCATGACCCCGAACCATCTCGAGCCGAAACGAGCCTTAGCGCCGCGCACGCAAGGACCAGTTTCGAACGCCCGTCGTACGATCGTGATTCGGTTTGGCATCCGACGCGAGGAATCGTTTAAAAACAACCCAAAACCTTTGTCTTTTATAATTGACATTTTTTCTGTTCCTACTAATCTCGTATACAGAATAGCCGGAATAGCTGCGGCCGCCGGGGCCAGAGGGTCTCAAGCGCCCGCCCCGAGGCGGGAACGGGTCACGTTCTTATTTCAAATCTCGGACTTGTTCAAAAAATTGTCAACCTGCTGCAACACGCACGGGTCACCCGGTGTTCTGCTCGCGGCGGCCGCGCTCGTGACGGTAGTGTCGCAAATACTTATTATTATTTTATATTTTTAATAAGTTAAGTTCGTGTATAAAACGTATGATTACAGGTGTTTGATGAATATAATTAGATATATTATCCAAATGCTTACATTGTATTACAGCTTGGTTCGGCTTCGCCAAAATGCTTTCTAATTTTTATTACGTAGAATTTCAGTACAGGGACTTCGAAGATTATCTTCACTAAAAACACTACAAATATTTTTGAGATCATGGTTGGGTACTTGGAAGATAGATGTTGTCTGAACACAATGATAAAAAGGTTGTAATAAAAAATTAAATAAGCTGTTTCTCAAAAAAGCCTTTTAAAAAATTTAATATAAATTTAATATACATAAATCGTTTTCTACTAGCAAAGTGTATTAACCTATGTTTCTTCGTAGGTTGGTCTATTCAACGATAATATAAAATAATCCAACATAGAAATAAACTTCTAATTCTAAAACATTTGACAAGGGATTGCAAGAATGATTGCTGATGTGATTTAGAGATTAGAAGTTTATTTATCAGTATACCAGTGATTTCTTATCGAATAAGGTATATATCACTGTAATATCAACATCGGTCAATCTTCAATCACTTTGTTATCAGTTATCAATCATCGATGGTGGTTGTGACTTGAAGATAACGGTGATAGACTCACAAATCGTGATTCAATGCTCATAACTATCAATACCGTTTGCTATAAAATTGCACAATTACTTTTAAATAAATAAATCAAGCAGAAAAGAGATTGCTTTGATATTTTTATTCAGTCAATCAATTAATTCTAATTTCGACAGATTAAGCGTAAAGATTAACTAGGTATGTAAAAAAACAACACCGTTAGCCTCCGCCTCCGTATTCACCGGACATAGCACCCTGTGACTTTTTCCTATTCCGAAGATGAAAAAAATACGAAAGGGCCATTTGCCAACATTGAGAAGAAAATACTGAATCGCTTAAGGAGCTATACGCTATACCATAGAAATGCTTTTAATATGGGAAAAAGTGCTGGCACATTATATCTATATCAAAGAAAACACATTATTATTGTAAAGTTACAAATTCAGAATAAAATTCTGTGAATTTTTAAACAAATTTATTTATCAACTGGAAAAATCAAATAGAGTAATATGTGTGTTAATCAATTAAAAAAAAGGTTACTTATTAGGTCAAAAAGTTTACGTTAATGTACTAGGCTGCCGTGGCGAAATTGGATAACGCGCCATTCCCAGATAGAGTTGAGGTCCGTTGGTTCGAATCCCGATAGCAGCTAAAATATTTTTTCGTTAATTTGATTTTTTTGAATGTCTTTTCTAATTGATTAATAAATTTGCATTATATGCGATGGGGACTTCTTTGAAGGGGATAAAATTAACATTAACGAATAAAAAACATTTTTTTAGGAAAAAGATTTAGTTTTAACTATTACAGATAATTTTTAATTTCGGTTTGTAATTTGATGAAAAATATGTGACTTAAATGATGAAAAGTACGCCTTAATATAAATTAACATTATTTAAATGTGTGAATAGTTTTATGCACATATTAATGTAGATGAATGCTTACATTTTTAATATTTATTCAACCGTCCGAAGAACCTCTCTTGGGGCAATAAACCGGCTCCTTAAAAAATGTCTGATCAAATATATATTTCGTGGCCTAGGATGCAATAAAAATAGTGGCTGGATTTGGGTAACGTTTTTTGTGAGAAAAAAGAGTATTCCTTATTTGAATTAAATTCCGTGAGCCTTTTTTGGTTTTGGGATATTCCGTTCGTCGTTTTGTCTTGTAGTGAGGATGTTTGTCCGAGCCTTCTCCCGGGCAGACATTTCTGTGTTTTAAATTAGGAACCTGCTTTACCAAACGGTCCAAATTGACAGAACTGGTGGGGTCCAGTTGATTAAATTTTCACTCAATTATCGGAATAAATCACCCCGACAGCGAGAATTGTTTTATTTGGAGTCGGATTAGGATTGACGTCCTGGGTTTTATTTCTCCCGACGCGATCGTTATCCTTGCAGAGAAACAATGTTTATCGAATCCTAGTTACGAGGCGTTTCGTGTATTTCCAATTAATTAATAACACAAACCGAAATAACATATTAGGTACTTAAAAAAACTAACCCATAAAAACCAAGTTTTTATTATACTCCCTTTCTCATTTGTATTGTTTCCAATTTGATACTCTATCAACATATTCCTCTTGCTTTAAGTTCATGTGGAAAATCTATTCCATGTACCTATATTATTATCCTTAAAACTTATAGAATACGTAATACTTGGTATGGGGGGACACGGCGGCGGCGTCGGCGAAACCGTCTGATCGGACCCATGGCTCGAGTCAGATTAGTTGAAACAGGTTTTGCGCCTTCTCCAAGCGTCGGGCTCCTTTCTTTGAAAAAACCATTAAAATTTCGAAAAATCCAAAATTATACTATAATTAAATTTTTTAAACGAAAATATTTAAGATCATTTTTATCATCGCCAAATGTCTGCCTGCAAAGTTTCAGCTCGATTGGATCACCGGAAAAGGGTTAAAAACCGATCCAAAGTTTATTCGGCAGACAAGCAGACGCTATGAGTTGAAAGAAAGAGAGTAAAAAACTAACCCATAAAACCAAGTTTTTATTATACTCCCTATCTCATTTACTAGTGGAAACTGGTTTGGCGCTTAACCTGCTAAGTTATATGCAAAAACCATTCAAAAATTTGAAAAATCCAAAATTATACTAATTTTTTTTTTTTTAACGAAAATTTCATAAATCTCTTTGATCGTCGCCACGAGTCTGCTTGCAAAGTTTCAGCTCAATTGGATCACGGGAAAAGGGTTAAAAATCGATCCAAATTTTTTCGACAACCAATCAATCAGAGGCCACGAGTTAAAATAAAGGGAGTAAAAAAGTAACCCATAAAAACCAAGTTTTTACTATACTCCCTTTCTTTGTAAAATATAACAATAATTAACGAAGAATTAAAACATATAACATAACACTAAACTTACAGAAATTTAATATATGTATTTCTAAAATGTCAGATGTTTTGAGATGTCAAGATTTTGATAGATTCAATTATCATCAATATCGTACCTTATGAATTTCCAGCGTCAAATGATTTTGGCAGAATCAGATTTGAGTAATGTAGAATTCTTCAAAACTAAGCAGAAATCTAAAAGAAATAAATTATTATTTGATTTTTTCCCAATAAACCCAATTTTGCTGTCATCTGTGAACCAATTGTTTTGTAAATTTTCGAAATTCGTAGTGACGTACCTATTATACCGACGGAGTAATTTAAATTTAGAAAATATTCCGCGACGTTATCGGGCCGCCGCGCCGTTGCTAATCAAACTTTTCTAATGTTCCAATTAGAAAAAAACAATAAAATTTCTAAAAATCCGAAATTATACTATAATTATTAATTTTTTTTGAACGAAAATTTGATCTTCTTGATCTTCGCCACGAGTCTGCTTGCCAAGTTTCAGCTCGATTATATCACGGAAAAAGGGTCAAAAATCGATCCAAAGTTTGTTGACGGCAAGAAAGCAGATGCCACGAGTTAATATAAAGGGAGTAAAAATAGTCCAAACTATGTTAGAATATTTTGAGTTTGTTCAAATCTTTCAGAACAGTGCTGGATTTATGTCACAGAGACATTATTAATCAATTAGTGTATATTATAGATATCTCACAGAGACGAAACTGTATTAATTATGGGAAAGTAGGTATAGAAGTCATTTGGGTGTACACAGGACTTAGACCTGTCTTTTTATGGTTGGCTTAAGTGATCACTTTACACAATTGTAACATTCGCCATTTCCACCCATGGTAAAAAGGAATTTAACAAAAAATTGGAAATAATATTTCCTGGCGTATCCTAGTGTAATGCAAGTATTCGGATGAATTTCATTACACACAATAAAGTATATTGCTCCCAAAATTCCGTAAAAAATCAATGTAGATTTTCTCATTAGCGACATCTGTGGGGATTTAGGGGAATGAAAATGGCTTTGTACAGGCCGCATGGAAAAGGCGCTTACAACTCATATATGAAAACTTTCCACGCAATTTGAACATATATACAACTTCCAAAAAATGAATAAGCATGGTATATTCTATCATGGGTGGAAATGGCGAATGTTACAATTGTGTAAAGTGATCACTTAAGCCAACCATAAAAAGACAGGTCATAAGTCCTGTGTACACCCAAATGACTTCTATACCTACTTTCCCATAATTAATACAGTTTCGTCTCTGTGAGATATCTATAATATACAAACTATGTTATACTGATGACCAGTTAATGCACATCACATCAACTGTAATACATCTATATTTATTATCGATTTTGTTAAAGTTTTCTTTAGCATATTTTTATTTAGATGAAAATAAAATCACTGCCAACAGGATTTGAACGCTAAATTCATATATTTTCTGTACTCTGGACTCCTCTGATTGAGGGGAGTACTTACAAAAATGGCTCTACCCAACCGAGATTCTTCAGAGTATGCTTGGCTACAATAGTTGAGATACTAGAATTGTATTTGATTACGCATTTTTATCAATTGTTGCGTGGTTCAATAAAAAAATCCTGAAATTATGCGGAGCATTTCAACGGCACCTACGTATACTGTCGAATCGGTAAAAATTTTCGTTTTACTATCTTAAATCATCCACTTTACTATATATTTAGGGACAATTAAAGAAAAAGAATTAGCATTATATATTACTCACGAAAACGGCGCTATACAAATGATCCAGATATTATTATTATTATTTACATATTACATACAAAACATATATAAAAACAAAATGAAACTTATTTAAGATTTTCCGAAAATTAAGAGTAAATCGGATGATTTAAGATCAAAAATGCAGATTCGGCAGGATACGTAGGAACTGTCGATTTTTTTGTGTTCCTAATAATTACCTAATACAGCATCAGTATAGATTGATTCACATTCCAATGTACAGAACCAACTTGTAGATTGCCCGTTGGAAGAGCTACCGCTGTGCTGAACAATATCGCTTTGGATGTTGATGTGT
The DNA here is from genome assembly GCA_016648135.1 of Agrypnia vestita. Classification (NCBI taxonomy): domain Eukaryota; kingdom Metazoa; phylum Arthropoda; class Insecta; order Trichoptera; family Phryganeidae; genus Agrypnia; species Agrypnia vestita. The sequence goes on from JADDOH010002365.1 coordinate 162,471, forward strand.
TCCATATCCTTGTTGGGGTTTTCCAAAGCAGGATTCTCCTACACCTTTGATAAGAATTATTTTATATGTAGATATACTAATTAATTTTTATAACATGTAGGAATTGAATTTATGTTTGTAATGTATGTACATGTTACATACCTACCTATAAAATAAATTGAAAATTGAATCTGAAATATTAATTATATTTTATTTTCTTTGAAACACTACAGAATGCTAGGTAAAAATAACTTACCAATTGGTACTTATTTCATATGCAAAACGATATCACAATTACAGCCTGATCTAGTAACATGCATATATTCAAAGTGTTAATGCAATGCGACGGGGTATCTTCAAGAGTACCAGCATCTATGTTCGGGTAATATATACATATCATATATCTCATCATCATCATCACTCTTGGCTCTACAACCCCTGGCGGGTGTTGGCCTCCTCAAGTGCCTTTCTCCACTCATCTCGGTCTTGTGCCACCTATCTACAGTTTTGAATCTAATGATAGAATAAATCAATGTTAGTAATAGAAAGGTATCAACTTATTTTTTAAAGATTTTAACAGGTGTTTTGTTTATAATTTTTTTATTACATCGACTTTTCCTGCGTAAACTAAGCCATCTACAAAAAAGTTATTTTACAGGGGAGTTTTTTGAAGTTAGGTTTTAAATAATAATTAAGCGTGTTTGTCCATTTTTATGTCAGATTTTTTCTAAAATGTAGAAACGTATAAAATAGGGAACGGAGAAGTGTTTCTTATATTTATTGGTAAAAAAAATCAAAAATGAATTTCTGGTAGATGTCCGAGTTAACGTAGGGATCGTCGATATGAAAAAAATCGCTGACATTTTATATCTCTTTTAAATCGATATGAAGAAGATGAAGACGAAAATGAAGACGAAAAAAGTCGATAAGGTAGATAAGTTCATTTATATAATATATATCAGGGGCGTGCTTTGCATGTATGCAAATATCTGCACATTATAAGAAATTCTGTAAATTAAATAAATATTAATAATCCGTAATATTGTGGAATATGTTAGGAACGATAGAATTACCGTATTGACTGGAATTTCGGTAAACTTTGGTTTTGCGAGTCCCCGCTGCGCGGAGTTCCGCAAAGCTGTGGGTTATTTTGCGCATGAATTTTAATAGCTGATTGCTAATCTTCGATCTAGGCAATATTAATAACAATAAATACAACAGGACTGTGCTCATTGTTGCCACGATTGCTTTTTGGTGTAGGTACAGAATAAATTTTAGCCGAAATGCATTTTTGTATGAAGATTGAATTTTAGTAACGAGTGTTTTCTTAACTAATATTCGTTTTTGTGAAGTGCTCGTTCTAGTACCTATCTGGTGGTCGCACAGTAGTAGTAGGTTGAAGCTCGGGCCTCGCTTATGGAGACTACTATATATTTCATAGAGTGTAGTTTGACAAAAGAATATTGATGTGATGCGTATTGTGTGTTGGTATTTATATTTTTTTTATATATAGTAAATTAAATAATCATCAATAATATTTAAAGCTTTTAAACCACAGCGCTTAGGCGACACTTTTGACTACCATAATATTAGTTTAGGGTAAAGTTAAAGTTTGTCATAAACAATTTAGATATCTACCTATCAATTTTAGTATATCAATCTCAATCAAAAGACCATTCCCTAGCTTTGTCCGGTAAGAAGAAAGCGGGGAGAAAGTTACCTGGCAAGCCCGAATTACAAGCCTCAATATGATATTCCAAATAAATATTAATTTTTTAGTTTAAAAAAGGTTACTTACTTACTTACTAGAAAAACTTATTTTGTGTTCATTTTTTGCATCGTAACAACACACATATTTTTTGCGCATATTCTTTTAAATGCGGTCTAACTATAATACTGTTAAATAATATTTTTTTAAAATAATTTTAATACAATTTTTCGTATCCAAATTATGTCCTCGACCTGATGCATTAATATATAAAAATAACAAAAAAACTTAACTAGAATTTCGTAAAATATTGATAAAATGATGTCGCAAAATCTTTAGGATTACTACGATTTATAGTTTTTTCCTTCTACTTAAAAATTACATAAATTTTTTAAGTCTTTTATGATGTCTACTTGCATTATTTGACCACGCAGGATATTCTTGGCGTTTTCATACATGGAAAGCCGAGTCATCGGGTAAATGGGAATAAGGAACAAAAAGTTTAATATTAATAATGTATTTTCATTAATTATAATTGATCAAATATAAAATAAATAATATAAATCTAAAGAGAACCTTTCGTATGAAATTTATATCTTTAAAATAGATTTGTTCTTTTTTTCGTATTATAAAACCACCCCACGGTGTCAAGGTTTGTTGATTGTGTTACGAAAAACGTTTTTAAAAATATATCACAAATACTTTTCCAACGTCGGTTCGCATCCATTCACAATAATTAGAATCGTTCAATTCTGCCCCACTGAGCACACGGCCCCTGCGCGCCGCTGCCGGCCGCCCCCGAGCGGGCGCGCCTCGTGCGAACACCGCACGCACTCGCTAAACTACACATTTAATATTTGACTCCGGTGAATATGTCCAATGTTATAATATGATAGATGACTTAAGCCCCTGATTTGAATGATAAAGGGGGTGCGAATGACCCCTCTTGGGAGAGCTTAGAAGCCCAGTTAATATTATTTAGGGTGTCCTTTTTTCTCCCGACGTGTGTTTGCTTTACTCCGAGTCAGATCACAATGATGTGATCATTATTTCGTATTTAAGAATCGGACCCCATTTTTTAGAGAAGGAGAATGATAAACGCATTTGGGTCGATATTTACAGTAAATGTAAGAAAAAAATAGATGAATCAATTAGAAAGACTTAGAGATAAATCGATCAAAATAAATTTGGTTACGAACGGGATAATCGATCATCTAATTTGTTTTAAATATCAAAGAATTTATGTTCTATATTGAAACTTCAAAGTTAAATATATTTACGTAAATCAAAAATATTACTTTATAATTAAGTAGGTAGGTATAACGTTTTAATTTTTTTAAGCACCTCATTTATTTACTTGCAATCCATTTAAAATAGACAATGTGATGATATGGAAAAATTTTAATAAAAAATGTATGATCATATGATCAATTATTATGTTACTAAAGATCATATAAATATATACTAGGGCTTAGCAACGACGCGAACCAATGTTCCGTCATTTTTTATGGGTTACAGCTAGTACCAGAATGATTAGTAAACCGTTGATATTTAAGGAAAATTAATATTTTTATTATCTGAATTTATTTGATGATTCCATGAAAATTAATCAAAATAATGCACTTTATTTGATCCGAAAAACACACACTTTTAAATGATAGAATTGATGAAGCCGTTAAAATGAAAATTATATAATTACGATAGTAATTAATTCGTTAATTTTTTTAAATAAACACTTTTTCAATCGAAGGTTTCGTATTGAGTTTAATCAATGAATCTGGAGTAGGTACCACTAATCGATATCAAGCTTGTAACTGAACTGAAGGTTGCAGAACGAATTATTTTAATGATACAGTTTTTATACACTTCTCATTTTGAATATTATTTTCACTAGTATTACCCCACACGGGTGTCATAATTTAATAAATTTAATTTTTGTACATGTAAATATAGACGCAAACAAAGAAAATCAGAAGAAAGCGAGCTATTTGGGAAACTTTTTGTAAAACATTCTATGTTGTTGTATAATTTAAATTTCAAAGATACATTAGTAAATTTTACAACAATATTAATAACTTATTATTTTTTCAGTCCAGTCCATACAAGTTTTAAACTCAGTCCGGTTTTATAGAACGTGTTTACAAATTAATAACTCGTACCTGAAAAAAATATGAAACAAAAAAATTGATATTGTAACAAAAACCACTATTGAAAATAACAACTGAATGGATCGTCGATACACCATCATCAAAATACATTATTCTGTATTTGACTACAATGTCCGTCACTAATGAAATTTTAACTTAACTCGCAACTGAAACGATGCTAATGAAACTAACGCTACCAGATGGCGCTGTTTACACGCTAACACTTTAATTTCACAATAATTAAATTTTTCGTAAAAGTTTCATTTTCGTTAGAACTTTGTGAAAAACTAACGCCAATAAATTGGGTTTTCTTCATATTGCAGTATTTATTAATGTAAAAACATATTTATTAATATTTTAGATTGATTCAGGTTCAAAAAAATAAGTAAAAAAAAAAAATAAGTAATTAAAATTGTTTTGTTGTTGTGACTAATTAAATTATAGTACAGTACAGCTGAAATTCCAAAAGTCAGTAATTAATAAGTTATTTTTGTTATTGTGACAACAATTATAAGATATAAAATCAAAGGCAGCAATATCCAAAAAAAATTAATTAAGTCATGGATAACTAATTGATAATGTACTAAAATTGCGATTTTATAGGAAACATGATTTTGGAATCGGAAAAGGAATAGATACACAAAATTCAGTCGAGTTTAAATTATTAATCATCGGTAACATTAAAAACATTTTTTGTATATTAATGCCTTTGCTTTTAGACCCCACAATTAATAACTAATTAATGAACAGCTGAAATTCAAACAAAAAAAGTTCATTATTTTTGAAGATTTACGACGTTTAGCGAGCTAGATTTTTAAATAAACTTGGTAACTATGCTACAGGGCCTATTTGGATACCAGAAGCCGCCACCGGGAGTGAACTTTGATGCCAAATCCGACAGCCCTAATCGGCAGGAGTGAAGAGTTCGTGAACCAGTTTGTGTATACACTGTATTAGAAATAAATATGTATAATTGCAGTCTTAGCCCCGCAGCCCATATGGAGCGACCGGGGAAGTTGTGTTCCGTGTAACTACAGCATGTTCAGTAATGAAGTGCCCCTTCGTGTCTGCCTCTAAAGCTGGCCAGATGATGATCCTCACTCTAAAAGTCACGCAACTATCGATTAGTATGTGAAAAATGAGTTTAAAAGATCGCTAAAGCTGATCTCCATGCCGCAACATATTTGTAATCTTCACGGCACGAAATACTGCGATCTATAATAATATTAGACTATGTGTGTTTGTGTATCTGTCGTGAATAATGAATAATTTCTCTCGTCTATGAATCGTATTGAAGAGATTGCCAGAATTTGTCGGAGATTTTTTGTGTTTTAGTGTTGTTAAGAATTTGGATTTCACAAATGATATATTCACGGTTCCAGTCTGATTGAAATTGCAAGAACATTGTTAGAAGGCTATCTATATAAATAAATAAGTACATTGATTGTGAATGAAAATACAACTTTTTGTTTTTTTCTACTATTTTTTTTACTATTTTAAAATATCACTACTACATTCGGAAACATCTGTTTCATTCTTCAGGTAAGCGTAGACTGAAGTGAGAGGGGATGAGTGTCTGGTGTGTGAGCCAGTGGATGTGAATGGGAGAGAGGGAAAATTTTGAGAAGTTGAGAAAAAACATGAAATAGTCATATTCTCAATTACAAATAGTGGAAAAAACAAAAAATAATGTTTTCATTCATAATTAAATAAACGGATCTTCACAAAGTAGGGAAACCCCTCCAGATTTAATATACAGGTGTGGTACAACATAAATTGTATTTGAATGAAATTTTTTTAATTTTTTTTTAAAACTTGTAGTTGTTTAGCACTTGGGAAAAATGACTACGGACTTTTGCCGAATTCCTTACTATATAAACGTTAATCCGGGATTTTAAATCCGACTCCAGGTTACTTTTCACTTATGGGTAGGTAACGTTGACTAATGAAAAATTTTAATTTAAAATTTTTTAATAAAAAATTTAAATTCGAGAAATTCCAGAATTCGAGAAAATAATTCAAATCTCATAATACGTACAATGTGAATAGGACGAGACGGCAAATTTCGAAATTTGGGTGAGAGAATAGATTCTCGTTCGAGATTAGATTACCCTACAGTCATCTATCAATCGAGAAAAAGTACTAGTAATATCAAATTTTCGCTTCACCTTTTCGGTGGGCCCAGCAGAAACAATCTGCCTTATCGGCTGTTTCCCGCAAGATAATAATAGTGATTCTCTTTTAAAATGGTGTTAAATGCTTTCACGATTATTATTTTTTCAGGATACGTTAGGTAATATAGATACACACCTACCTCCTAAAATCTTAGTGGGTGGATATAGATATACTCGTTCCACTTGAATCACAATAATTCATCGATAAACTTTATAGCATTAAAGAATCGTGATTTTGATTACCTTATTTTTTATTATTGCATTACCTGCGATAAATAATATTTTTTTAATATTGCATTATAACTTGGCAATTTAAAAATAATAAGTTTTCCAGATTCGATATTTAGTATTTGCATTTGAAAGTTTGAATACACATCTAGTCATCTAGTGATCTAGTGTCTAGCGGAATTACATGACTTTTTTAAACTCTACCATCTCTTATCTATGGTATTGATAACAGTCAAAGTAACATAAAATGATGCTTCAAATATAAGCAACGAGGAAATTTTCACATAATTTTCACTATATACCTATAGGTACATAACAATGCAATACGACTTTTCCAAAATGTTTTATTTTTTTAAAGTTTAATGGTTACAAATTTATTTATTTATTATTTGATAATTAAAAAAATGTACCCGCAGAAGTGCTTATGCTGTCCATTAAAATATTGTTTATTCATACAATTGTTTTGTACATTTATATTTTTGTACAATATACATTGGTACATTTAAATAATGTTTATTCACAATATTGTTTCAACATGTATTATTTTATCATTAATTGATATTTAATAATTAACCTTTTGACAAACGTCCTCTAAATTTTTCAAACAAAACTGTGAAATAAAAAAATGTACTAACAGATATATTTTTTTTATACTGATTATGAGTTTGACTCGCGCCCTTCCGACGGTGGTCCCCAATAATACGCAGTTCCACAAAATTTTGCTGCCATGGTGAATCATAGTCACTTAATGTCCCCAGCCGGTCTTCTTGAAATATGTAGCGTGAAAGAAACTAACGTAGGTATTTAATTCATACTCGTATTTTTTTTCTTATTTGTAAGAAAAAAGCCCCTCATCTCACTAAGATGGACCAATACAATAGAATAAGAACAAAATATTAGGTCCTTACATATGAAATTCACGTTTTGCCGTACTGGCAAATTTGATCTCAAATATCTTCTCTTTGGTTAGGAATTCCAAATCCAAATTTATACAGCTATTTACTCATGTATTTGTGTTTTGAAAATTATAATTCATTTGTTTTTTTCTCAATTGTTTTTTTCTTTGCGTCACTCAGTTTACAAAATGAAAAACTTGAAATATCGCGTTATTTACGAGTACGAGTTCCACCGTAGCACCAGGCTGCAGAAACGGCTCGAAGGATTAATGATGTGTATGGCGACGGTGCCGCAAAAGAAAACACAGTGCGTTTTTGGTTCCAACGTTTTCGTTCTGGAAATTTCGACCTGCAGAACAAGCCCCGTGGACGGCCGGAGACCAAAGTTGATAATGAAGAATTGAAGGCTATTGTGGAAGCGGATCCATCGCAAACCACATCCGAGTTAGCTGCAGGCTGCGGTGTTAGTGATAAAACTGTTTTAATCCACTTGAAGCAAATTGGTAAGGTGAAAAAGCTTGAAAGGTGGGTACCTCACGAATTGAGTGAAGCAAATCAACAAACGCGCGTTGACTGCTGCGTTGCTTACTCAACCGGCACAATAATGCGGTATTTTAAATCGAATCATTACCTGTGATGAAAAGTGGATCCTGTACGATAATCGGAAGCGCTCATCGAAAGGGCTGAACCCTGCCGAAACAGCCAAACCATGCCCAAGCGAAAATTGACTCCAAAAAAGTTACTTGTGAGCGTTTGGTGGACTAGTGCTGGTGTCGTTCACTACAGCTTTCTTAAATCTGGCCAGACGATTACGGCAGATGTCTATTGTCAGCACTGCAAACCATGATGGAAAAGCTAGCTGTTAAACAACCGAGGCTGGTTAATCGCTCTAAGCCACTGCTGCTTCATGATAACGCTAGACCACACACTGCACAACAGACGGCTACCAAATTAGAGGAGCTTCAATCGGAATGTCTAAGACATCCACCGTACTCTCCGGACCTTGCCCCAACAGATTACCATTTTTTTCGAAATTTGGATAACTTCTTGCAAAGGAAAAAATTCAACTCCGATGGGGCAGTCAAAACCGCCTTCAAAGATTTTATTGATTCCCGTCCGAATGGTTTTTATAGTAAAGGGATCGATGAACTACCTATGAGATGGCAAAAGTGCATAGATAGCAATGGTACATACTTTGATTAAATAAATATATTATAATAAAAAAAATCGGCTTTATGTTCCTCCCATACTAAACGTCAATTTCATATGTAAGGACCTAATATTATATAAAATGAATCAATTAATCATAAATAAAAATATAAAATATGGATACAAAAAAAAATATGTGGGAGAGTTATCGAGTAATCTTCAATGACGGCGTTAATTTTTTTTTTAATATTGCTGCCTTTGCTTTTATACCCCACAATTATGACATCATGTTATAAGGGTGTTCATTTTAAAGTATATTTAAAATTTTCTTTATTATTATTGGATTGTAATTCAACTATACCTAGGGCGCGTTTATGAGTGCCAGTATAAAGTTTCTTATTGTGTGAAATGAAATATAACAACGGGCAACAAACCCAACAAACAACAAAGCGGCCACTCTTCTACGTAGTAAAGACAATTGGCACATTAACACTAGCCGTGGGTGCGATGCAGTCATCACAGGCCTCGCTTTCTACTAGTAATTAAATAATACTTACATTGTGTGTAAGAGGGGAGGTGTTTCCGTTCGGCGATTCTTAACGGGGGTAACCCGCGATGTGAATTTGACTACCGAGGTACCGAGTATTGGAGTGTATTGAAAAATAGTGTGTACTCGTTGCCGTAATTACATCGATTAAATCTGAGGATAGTTTACCGTGTTTAATTGTGCGAAAGTTCTTATCCATTATCCGCATAATATCCGCGGCAATTAGCCGGGACGCACCGCGTCGATAATTCAGGGCGCTACAATTAACATATTTAGTTCCATCATTTCAGGGGGACGCTGCCCATCATTATTCATTTATTTCAAACGTAGAAAATAATAATTGCGCGATAAGCCGCTCACATCTTTTAAATTGCCATATTAATGGCGAAGAAAAAGTGCAACGCAACGTCATAATATTGGCGGCAACGGAAAGTACGTACGCAAAAGACCTGGCATTTTCGGAGGACTACGTTAGAAGCTGGATAAATGATGAGCGTGCATGCGAAGCAAGAGTAGGTATGCCAGGACAGAAGAATGTGACATTATCTTCTTATTCTAACAAAACAAATGGACACGAGGTGATACACACAACATATTAAATAATAATTATAAGAACAGGTTTCTTGATAATGTTTCGATATATTTTAACTACTAGATATTTTACCTTGTAAGATAATATTATCTAAAGTGGAGTAATCAGCTAACCTAATTTCGAGTGTCTGTCTGTCCGTAATTCGCTGAAATTATAACAACAAACTCATGACTAGCCGCTAATGAGGCCCGGACACCCGAGTGTCAATCATGTCAATCAGTGCGCAGCTCGGATTACATGCAAGGGTTTACTGCTAGTAAATTTATATTATTCTTAACTTTCTGTTTCACGCGTATTGAAATATGATAGGAAACCGATTTGAAGTGAAGTATCAATTTCCTAGAAAATGAATTTGTACCTTTGCGATCTTTTTGTTCTGAAGGTGCCTTTTTCAAGTCCGTTTAAGTCTATTATAAGAAATTTTAAAATTGTGAAGCTGTTGATTTATTTATATAATATATCAATAATCTATCTATGATTACCATAGATAGGTAAATAATATATTATGTTAATTAATGCAAATTTATCGCCAAAACCGTCCTTTGTATAAAAAATGTATACACAAACGATTCATATAAGTTTGTTTGTTTTATGAATACTGCCCCCTCGGATATAATTTAAGTAGCGAATTTACTAGTTTTTACTTTGTTTATTGGTAAGAGCAAGAGCTTAAGTGGTAGGTACGTGGTACAAGTTGCAGCGTGGACTCCTGAGGACCCGGACGTTCTCCATAGTGGTAGATGGGAAGATTAAAATATCACAAGAATTAATATTAATTATTAGAAAAATATTTTCCACCGGTGAATCTGAAATTATAAATTACAAAACATTTTGCATCATACAATATATTTTTAATTCATTAGAACAGTAGAAGTCACAGGTTTCGAAGGATTCCATTAAAATTCCAAAATTAACTCGACTACAGTACAACATCACTGTAATTAGTGTAACTACCTATGTAAATACGAAAATTTTAACGAATTATGCGAAGCACTTAAGGCGAAAATTGTTTATAATTTTTCCAAACTCTTTATGCAATCATCCCTTTCTAATGATATGAGTTATGACTATTCTTTCACATGAATGTTACAATATAAATTAAATCTTCGTGTGATTTTTCCTCAAAATTTATGTATTTTAGCTTTTACTATTTACTATTTCAATTACTATTAATATTTTAATTAATTCATTAATACAAGATATAACTTAAGGTGTGAGTAGAATATTGACAGCAAATGAATTGTGCTGAGACATTTACAGAAGTGACATTACTCATAAAATCAAAGACATATTGAAAAAAAAAAATTTTTTTGGTGGTGGCCGGTAATGATATAAATTTTATACTGTTGTATTTTGCTATTACTTTGTGGTTATTCATTATGAATATAATTAAACTAGTTAACTTTGTTTACACCACTAAAAGTTTTAGTGGTGTAAACAAAGTTAACTAGTTTAATTATATATAAATTTTAATTCTGCGAAATGACATTAATTTTCATGCTGCGTATATTTTTTAAAACAAACAAAACCCTTTAAACAGCCAGCCCTTCTCACACCATTGAAGCATTATTGCTAAGATGATGATGGCTGTAGGAGTACTACAGGATTTGGCTAAATTTACATTCAATGACATAGCTCCGCTACCACTGGAAGTCTGAAGCATATTTTTCAAGACAAGATTAGTCAAAACTCAATATCCACATTGCCTGTGTCTGAAGAAGAATTTTAAGAGATTTTTGACTGGAAGCAATCTCTGAGTTACGAAATTTTCTCTGATGAGATTCTTTGGAGAAAATTCTCAGCTTTCGCAGTCCTCGTATACACACCATGATTCAGAGATTCGTCGTATCGTGCCTCACTTCACGATTATTGAAAGTCAATAATAAAATGTCATTATGATCATTTATGTTCTGTTCCATATTTGAGTGAATTTGAATATACCAAACAAGCGTTTAACCTGCGGGTACCGGAAGATCGAAAAACGTATTGGGGGCAAAAGGTACAAAATGACCCCAGTCAAATTTGCGTTTTAATGAAGTATAATGGCTTCAAAATATTATATAACATTTTTAATTACATTTTTTATATAATGCGATAAAAATCATCTAAGTGTGTTATCATTTTACGAGAAACTGTAGTATTTTGATGTCCCATCCCTCACTAGTATTCGGCCGACGGAAGGTACAAGATGCAAGCAAAATGACGTAACCATATAGTATAGAATATTCCAGATTGTTTAAAGACAATAATAATTTTTTCTACTTTTGACCGTCTTGCAACACAGTATCATTTTATTTTCTTTCGGTGTTGTATTATTTGAGATATGTATGATGATTACGAAGAACATCAACTCAATATCATTAACAATAATTAAAAATATTCGGGATTATGCTGCGCTGCGTTCCTAAACAGGAGTGTTAAACGGTAAAATTTTCTTTAATAAAAAAAAATCTGATCTATTACATAGTACTGAGACTCGTCTCTTCTTAACCTCATCGTGTCTCGTTCCATAGACACGGGCTATTTAGCATTTCTTCATAAAACGAAAATTTTCATAATATTGGCTGCCCGCAGAGAGAGGCGGGCCATCAAAGGTGTATAGCTTTATGTACTTCAGTGATATCGTCGATTTAACCATTAAAAATACATGTAAAATATGATTGGTTATGAAATGGGCGATATTTAAATATAAAATAGATAATAGGCACGAGGACCGTCTCTCAAACTGCTATTCGTCCAGCGCCGGTCGGTTTCTCCGCTCGTGTGCGCGCGCATCGAACGATGCGAAGGTCCCGATAGTGCCTAATATTGAATTCTCGGAAAATTTTGTGGACGCTGTCCACTTATTCAGAGAACGACTATAACGCAATGACCGTCTCCGCGATCCAAGCATTCCGGGCTGGTAATGTTTCTCCGAGTATAAAAATTCTAAGTAAATAAATGGATGGTCAATTTTGAAAAATCCCCATATTCATATTTACGCAATATTCTCATTTTTATTTTTCACTTTGCTCCAGAATCACTATATGATGATATTTTAATATACCTACATTTCTTTTTATTGTAACAGATACATTCAAATCGAGATAGGTAGGTACATCAATACAATGAATATATATAAAAAGTGTATACAAGTGGACTAAAATATATTTAAATATTATTTGTATAATTTATAATGAACGTAAGGATTTTTTCTTGAGGTTTTTTTTTAATTTGAAACATAAAAATATAAAGTGAGAATAAAACGAAAAATGATACGCATTATGTAAAAAAAATACTATGTCATCAGCACATTACTATTTTCATGTTGCTTTGCATAATTTTTTTTTTAATTCAAATTTATTTATATAAATATTTTAGACACAGAAACATACAAATATCTATATATCTATCTATATAAATAAAAATGTAAGTGTTGGTTTGTACAAAATCGCTAATCTCTGAGAGTTCTTCACCGAATGCTTTAAAATTTTGGAACAACGTTACTTTAAAATACGAGGATGTTTATGTGTACCTACTTGATTTTTACATATCTACCATTTATTAATATAAATAAAAATGTAAATGCTTGATTGTCCAAAATCTCACAATGTTCCATTCGATTTCGTACAAAAAACATACCAAAAAAAGCGCCATCTATTGGACGTAAAAGCAATACACACTATCAATACCTATAAAACCGTCTGTTCGATACTCAAATTTTGTATACCTATTCCTTAGGACCCTTACCCTTCATGATGTATTTTCAATGCAAATCTATACTGTTCTACCAATCGGACTCAAAATTTGCAAACTTATTCTTTAGAACTCGGAGGGTAACATAGGCGACACTTCTCTCCTTCCCCTTTACGCCTTCCACTCCACCTGATATATTTTCAATGTAAATCTTTATCGTATATATTGATCGATCTGACTCAAATTCTGCATACTTTTGATTTAGGACCCGGCGAATAACATGAGTTGCATTTCCCTCTTCCCCTTTAACCCACCTCCTAATATATTTTCAATGCAAATGTGTAATATATTTTGTAAAATAAAAAAAGAATACCACTAATATGTATACGTAGCATTTCTACGAGTTACATAATATCTAAATGTATTTAAAAAAAAACAGAAATCCATAACCGTCTTCCTTGATAGTCCAAGATTTTCAGTTTTTCCACGTCCAATCATTGTTCCAACAGTCCTCCTTTTCCGTCTTCCGGGAGAGTATTTCAATCCATATAGAATTTTTCCACCTTGAACTCCGTCCCTACTTATGCAATTTTCCGTAAATAAATGAATTTTCTTGAACAAAAACGTTCCAATCCGTCACAATAATTTTGAATGTCGAACGTCGCGTCGATCGACAGAATTAATGGGTAGGTGTAATACTTTTATTTCAGTAGTTGTAATAATAATTTTTTATTACGTGCCTGATATTTACACAAATATTTTTGGGTTACACTTTTGTATTATTTTATTTATCTATACCTATGAAACTCAATGTCTGTCTTTTCTTTATACAAACAGACAGCGTTTGTCCGATTCAACTCAAATTTTACATGCTTATTCCGTAGGACCCCGCGGGTAACATAGGCGACATTTCCCCCACCCTTTACCTCTTCACCTCCTCCTGATATATTTTCGATACAAATCTGTACCATTCGACCGATCAGACTCAAATTTTGCATACTTATTCTTTAGGACTCCGTAGATTACAATGGTGACATTTCCTCCCTCCCCCTTTACACCGTTCGACCGATTGGACTCAAAACTTGCAAACTTATTCTTTAGGATTTGGCGGGTAACACAGGCAACATTTCCATCCTCCCCCTTTACCATCCCCTAGATATATTCTGTATTTTCTACAATTTTTAATTTACGATCTACAATTTATAAAGTCATAATCATAATTTTGAGGGTCCCCTGTTTCCAGAGAACTTGATATTAGGACCTTTTTTTATAATTTAAAGTATTTCTAAATTATTAATCTGCGAAACTTTATAACCTGTATGCGATTTTTTAAAAACTGTATTAAAATCGAATGTATGGTCATATTCTAATTAATTATTAACATAAAATAAATAGTGATGACTCGATTTGTTTCGACGTTTTTCTTTGTTGTAAGTATAATTTATGGGGAAAAATAATTTCAGTGAAAAACAAGGAAACAGAAAATTAATATATACAATAATCCAAATCTAATACCTAGTTTTAATTTATAAAGACGATGATACTTTGGCCTCATAAGTCCAAATTGATTTTTTTTTTATCTTTGATGAAAAAAACATTATACTTTTTCAGAAATGTTAGAAATATATAGTGTTAAAATAAATAGTGTTAAATAAATAAATAAATGTTAAAATAAATAGTGATGACTCGATTTGTTTCGACGTTTTTCTTTGTTGTAAGTGTAATTTATGGGGAAAAATAATTTCAGTGAAAAACAAGGAAACAGAAAATTAATATATATACAATAATCCAAATCTCAATAAACCTAGTTATAATTTATAAAGATGATGATACTTTGGCCTCCTAAGTCCAAATTGAATTTCTTTTATTTATTTATTTTCATATTTGATGAAAAAAACATTCTACTTTTTCAGAAATGTTCAACAGCATATTTCCTACGCTATCTGTCGGTCGATCATTGAACATAGAGTAATTGCATGGAGAAGAGCGACAATGACTGCAATTAACCCTTTAATTGTAAATAGCGATGGGAAAAACTACATTTAAAAATGAAGACTACAACACACACACGTTCACCAGTTTGAGGACTACAAAGTGTACACTACAATTGTAGTAAAAACTACATGAAGTGAAGTAATTGTAGTACTACGAAATGAAGTGAAGTAAATAAAGTGAAGTAATTTAATATTAAGTAATTGTAATTGTAATATTAAGTAATTGTACTACAAAATTGTAGTACTAGTGAAGAATTTGGCGAGCTAAAAAAAAAAGGTCAACGATAAAAATATTTAAGATACGATATTTTCTCCGAAGTAACATTTGGCGACCTAAAAAAAAAAGGTCGCTAGCCAGATTTCTTCATTAGATTCCAAAAAATTATGGGGGGGGGGTGGGGTTGTTACAGTTTCCAGAGATTTCTTCATTTATCTACATCAACTTCCCAAAAATTTCACGTAGAAAATGCACTATTTAAAATATGTTTCTCGTACTTTCGATAACTTTGAAGTGTGTGTACTTTGTAGTGTTCGCTTTGAAATGAAGTGTACTATTTGAAGTTTATACTTTCAATAACCTTGGTGTTCGTAGTTTGTAGTGTACACTACACTTCAAAACGTGCGAAGTGTGCACTTCAATGTAATGTAGTACTAAATTGTAGTAGTGAGTACAGAGCGGACCCATCACTAATTGTAAATAATCCTAAGAACATCAATAACTGCAAAGACATATGAGATATTAAATTTAATAAAATAAACATTTTCGATATGAGACAAATCTACACAAAAACCGTCCTAGCTTTCTTATACAAATACATACAAATATAATTCAAAGAAACTCAAAACACAAGGATTACAACCTGCACGTGGAAACAAGGATTCCAAAGATGGACATAAAAATTTTAGACACTTAGGCCGTAAATTGTACAATACAATGTTGGAAATTGTATCAAAATTTAAATATCGGAACAATGATTGAAATTTGGATCGACAATTTATTGGGAAGCTCATTAAAAAAAAGTGACAACATGGGTGTTGTTTGCCAGGTAACGTATTGTATTATATTGAGGTAATCAAGAGTCCAAGTACCTATACTATGTTTATTTGTGACAGTAGACGACGAATAATCGTTTTTTTCAACCAATTACAATTCTATTTATTTATTTAATCACTTTTTGTATTTTGACATTTGCATTATTAGACATATTAATACAATCGTGGGTTTATTGCCACCACGGAATTTAGTATTACATTTTAAACACATTTCGATACACAATGTTATAGAGACAAAACTAGTTCCATTATAACGAGACGAGAAGGAGATGAATGGGGACATGGACGGGTTAAACTAAGTTTGGAAAAGATTAAATTGTTTTGTCTGCTTTTAAAGATAGTTTTTATTATTTTTACATAAAATGGTACAATAAAATATTTTAAATAAATTGTTTTAAAAAAATTATCGATATTATAAAACTATCTCTATGGGAGTCGGAGACTTGTGTATAGAGAAGGGGTATAGGTATGAATTCATGATGAAAGTAGCTCAATTATATAAATTTACTGATGTAAAGTATAAATATGCATAAATCTAAGTAACATAAATAAAATTGAGAATGAAACATCGATTCAATACTAAGAAATACATATTTGTTAAAGAAGTAGTAGTAGCTCTAAAGTCCTGTTTTAATTTAACGATAATATTGGCGTAGATGGTGCAGATTTGGTAAGAATTGACATTCTTAATGTTTTTTTTTTGTTTTAATTATAAATTTATTCTGATCTGTTATAGTCTGTGATGATGCGATATCTGTGCATAGTTGATTCCACAGCCTAGCCGATTGTATTTAATTAAGTTCCTTTCTGTAAAAGTTGCCTAAGTTTTCTAGTGAAATGTGACATGAAGTATAATAAATCGAAACCTAAAATAAATGTAAATAACGTATGGAACTTAAAATAAATAAAATAAAATAAATGGTATAATACTAGAGATAAGCTGTCAAGCATAAATAAAACGCCAGGCAATTAATCCTTCACTTTTATTACTTGGCGAAATTCTCACGTGAGTACCTCCACGTGGTACCGCTGATCGTACGTTTGACTAGGATGTGTCCCCGTGTATGTGCAGCGCCTGTGTAATCCATGGGATTCCGGCCGAGGAGGCCAGGCGACTCCCGCCCGCGCATACCGGAGCCCTCGCCAGGCGCGTGCGAATACTTGCTCATGCAGCCTTCCCGCTCGTTCCCATCGAGACACTCCACTCCGCAGAGGCATTTCTGAAATTCTCATGAACTAGAACCTGTTCGCTACGTGCATACGTACCGAATTTGCAACTCTATGCAGATTTACAAATTATAATTAAAATGCTTAATTCGCTATTACGTTACCAGACGGCGCAAATAATGATGAGGTATATAAAATAATCTGGTATAAAAAGAAAAAAAAAGGTGAATCTTTTCGTTCTTCACTGACGCTACGCTACTAGATGGTGCAAATAATAATGGAGTACAAAAATAATAAATGCATAATTCATTATGTAACAGTAATATTCACTAACGATACTAGATGGATAAAATATTGACGGTGAATAATATAATAATGTGCAATATGGTATAAATGCAATAAGATAATGAGGAATTAAAAGGAAAAAAAGCGTAACTATCCATAAAACATAAAATATTTTTCCCAAAATGAGTCAAAAATATTGGAAAAATGCAAATTTTAAAGTCGATTTTCTCCATAACTACTGATAGTACGATATCCTTATATCGTAATCTCAAAAGTTGCTTGAACGAGTTCAATTTGGATTCTAAACAGGAATATGTATATATATAAGTATTGTAGACTACAGGAGCTATATCCTTAAATTTTCTGTTCAAAAATACATTGAACGTTAGGCAAATTTTGTTTAGAACACCTTATAAAGACTTTTTTATTTAAAATTTCTCTATAAAAATATACACACAAAAGAATAACATAAGTGGTATATTTACATAAATGTTTATTCCGGTTTATAAAAAATGATATTCACAAAAAATGAAAGGTAGAAGCGAGGAAGTATTTCCGTCACAGTGTCGGCTGCAGAAGTGAAGGCATACGTTTCATGGGCGGGGCGACACCCAACCCACTCATATATTATTATGCTAATTCGCTGCTTCTTTATGACTCCTGAAATGACTCATTGAATATGGAGATGGCCACGGAAGGTGACAACAGAAAAATGGGTCTCACCGGAATTGATTTGAAATGCGCTATGTTTGAATAAGTGGATTCGTGTTGAATCACGCAGTAAGTAAAAAAGTCATTTTTATAATTCCACTCAAACTAAGCTTCTAGAATAGCACAAATTATAGAATTGAATTAGAAACTTTGAACTTGAATTATACAAAAATTGTTTAAATTAAATGTATTCATACTAGGTTTATGATTATTTTTACTACACACTACTTATATACTTAGATTACGGATATAAATACTAGCATGAAATATTACCCTTTTGAATTATTTAGCGTCTTTATGTCAGTGTGTTAAGAATTATAAATTTAAAACGATTTAATTATTTGAATATATTCATTTATACGTGAATTAACTTAAAATTATAAATTATAATTCTTAGTGAGACTTCTATTATTTATCTTAATTAATAAAATAATTTTAATTTGAAGTCATATAAAAGGCTATAAATATTCACTAACCTAATATTTCATTTTTAATAGGATAGCTATATCATAGCTATGAATATAAGCATATTTGTGTAATATTATAATACGTGATCCACACCTACAGATTTTTATTTCCAGCATTTAAAGAATTATTCATAAATTAAGAAACTTACCTCCCTTCACACCATGGTCATTCTCCCTACTTTCAGGTTCTCGTTTCCAAAAACCTAATTGAATAGTATGCACTCAAAATCCTATTAACGCAATATAATAATGTAATAAAAATTATTATAATAATTTGTGGGTTGAGTTTTATTTCTTACTCTGCCATTCGTTTAATTTAACGTTCATAATATATTATTTGCAACACTAAAAAAATAGATAATTATAATATTAAATTATTTTTATATGGGTTTAAAATTCTACACATATTAAAAACACAGGATTAGCCAGATATTTTATAAATGTTTTCACATTATTCATAATAATTAGTTATTAAACTCATATACGTTTATTTTGCCACACCTTGCCCTACATGGGACACCAGAGGAAAGAAGGATGCCTGGAAGACCTCCCAAATGACGGAAAGACAGAATGAAGATGAAGAAAACGTTTATTTTTTGTTTTTGTTAATGGCTGTTCTTCCAATTTTAATTTTTGGTGTACTTTGTTTCCTGCTGAAGAAATCATTGACCCGAAACATGTTGATTATTAAATATAAAGTGGTTTATATAAAGTTTTATCTTTGTAATAATGTTACCACAAAGCTATTTACCTATAACTGAAGAAATTATTTTATTTTTATATATTTTTTAATTTATAAATTATATATTTATTATTATTATACGGACTCAAGATTTGGGATGTTCATTCGAGAAGCAAAAGATATGTGACAATCCATTTTGGCATATTTTTAAAAGAATAACAGAAATTAATAATTATTATAATCAATTATTAATTGTAATAATAATTATTGATATGTGATTGGATGAAATATCTTATTTTTAAATTTAAAATAAAATTAAATACTTACTTATAAACCATTTATTTAATATACATTCAGCAACTAGTTTCAGTTGGTCTCAACCTTCATCAGGACGAGTATGATGCAGACCAGTTGACGAATGTACAGTAATAAGTGGTTTAAAAATAAGTATATAATTTTATTTTAAATTTTATATTATGTCTAGACACAGTATTTTTTTTCTCCGATAATTTATCTTATTTTTATCTTTTCTTAATAATTATAAATCCTTCTTATACGTAATCTATATATGTTTCAATGAAGTCTTTACAATAATAACAATGTACATTTAATCTTGTATTAAATAAAGTGGAGAAAATACTAAATGTATTGCAAATAAAGGTCAAACTATGATAAAATACTACTGAGAAATATATTTTTAATTATAGCTATTTAGTAAATACACGTTGTTTTGTATAATATAGATAATGTTAACATAGGTATTTCACGGAAGACCTGTTTCGCATCTTAATCGATAGGCAATTAACAAAATTGATTGCAAACTATGTGCGAAATGCTGTCATGCGCCATCAAGATCAAACATTAATTAACGATTTTTCTTACCCCCGTACACCTGTCCGCGCCACGTGAAGACGCGCCGGGCCGCCCGGGGCCACCGCACGACCACTCGCCGCGTGTTTCCGTAAACACGGAATCCTTTCACAAACCACTAAATGATAATCGCACGTGGGGAATGCTCGCAACGCGAACAAACTTTCTTTATTATATTATAGGCACACAGGTATCGGCGCTGGAAGCAATTTTGCCAAAACAACATACCACTTTACAGTAAAAATTGTCCTTTTAATATTTAGCAAAAAATTATGTAGGAATATTGATGTCAGATCGTGGAAGTATTATTATTTAAAAAATTAAAATGAAAAACAACCAAAAAATAATAAACAAGGCATTATGATGTTAGTTTTCCATTGTTTACATTGCGCGCGCAGGAGCCGAAAATGAAGATTTATATATTGTATTTTCATTTACGTACATACATATATAAACATTTACATAAAATAAAAATGCACATATTGTCACGTAGCGTGGCTGCGGGAGGCTAATGAAATCACTGGAAATTTATTAGCGATTTATTAATTAACAATTAATTAATAATTGAATGTATAAAGTCACTTAACACAAATTAAATTAAATTATCACTCATATATGAACACTTTATTATCACTGGGTAACACACTCTATTTATCACTTGTAAAACATTCCATCCAATTTTCACACGTGTTAGTTGTATTTATTTATTTCGCCACTTACGTATATGTAAGTACCTACGGACGATATATTATGTCGCTTCGCAATTTCACGACTGGGCACACCCGGCCTGGCCGTCGTCTGCGATGCACTTCACAGTGAACGATCTATCAAAACACGACTCAAATCAACTGTGGCCATGACACGACTTTGCTTTTATAGCAAACATGCTGGCTTTACGAACACTCCAGACGTTTGCAGTTTGTTCCCGTCGCTACCTGACTGTTCTAGACGTTCCTCGAATGTTGTAGCTAATTCCAGAGTATTTTAGTGTGTTCTAGAATATAATGGAAGGTTCGATGTTATTGTCGACATTGACATATTACCAGGGATTCTGTACGTAATCACTTTCCCCATTTCCCGTTACAATATATAAAAAAAATAGAAAATAAAGTAGTAACCAATAAAAACCAAGTTTTTACAAAACTCCTTTTCTCATTTTCGGGTTTGGTGTCTACCACACGCGTTGTAATATCCATACAAATTACTGAATTGTATGAAAAAAACATTAAAAATTTGGAAAATTCCAAAATTATACTATAATTATTATTATTTAACGAAAATTTGACAGATCTTCTTGATCGTCGCCACGAGTCTGCTTGAAAAGTTTCAGCTCGATTGCATCACGGAAAAAGAGTTAAAAATCGATCCAAAGTTTTTTCGACGGCAAGCAAACAGACGCTACGAGTTAATGTAAAGGGAGTAAAAAAGTAACCCATAAAAAACAAGTTTTTACAATACTCCCTTTCTCATTTTCTGGTTCTACCGTAAGTGTCGGAATCTCCATACATCTTGTAAGAAAAAACCATTAAATATTTGAAAAACCAAAATTGCACTAAAATTATTTATTTTTTTAGCGAAAATTTGATAGATCTTCTTGATCGTCGCCACGAGTCTACTTGCAAAATTTCAGCTCGATTGGATCACGGGAAAAGGGTTAAAAATCGATCCAAATTTCGTCAAGCAAGCAAGCTGACGCTACAAGTTAAAAGAAAGGAAGTAAAAATAGGTAACAGGTATATGTTATTACGTCTGGGTAATTGTTAGTATATTAGGTCCTTACATATGAAATTGGCGTTTAGTATGGGCGGAACATAAAGCCGATTTTTTTTTATTATAAAATATTTATTTAATCAAAGTATGTACCATTGCTATCTATGCACTTTTACCATCTCATAGGTAGTTCATCGATCCCTTTACTAAAAAAACCATTCGGACGGGAATCAATAAAATCTTTGAAGGCGGTTTGGACTGCCCCATCGGAGTTAAATTTTTTTCTTTGCAAGAAGTTATCCAAATTTCGAAAAAAATGGTAATCTGTTGGGGAAAGGTCCAGAGAGTACGGTGGATGTCTTAGACATTCCAATTGAAGCTCCTCTAATTTAGTAGCCGTCTGTTGTGCCGTGTGTGGTCTAGCGTTGTCATGAAGCAGCAGTGGCCTAGAGCGATTAACCAGCCTCGGTTGTTTAGCAGCTAGCTTTTCCATCATGGTTTGCAGTTGCTGACAATAGGCATCTGCCGTAATCGTCTGGCCAGATTTAAGAAAGCTGTAGTGAACGACACCAGCACTAGTCCACCAAACGCTCACAAGTAACTTTTTTGGAGTCATTTTTCGCTTGGGGCATGGTTTGGCTGGTTCGGCAGGGTTCAGCCATTGCGATGAGCGCTTCCGATTATCGTACAGGATCCACTTTTCATCACAGGTAATGATTCGATTTAAAATCCCTTAATTATTGTGCCGGTTGAGTAATGCAACGCAGCAGTCAACGCGCGTTTGTTGATTTGCTTCACTCAATTCGTGAGGTATCCACCTTTCAAGCTTTTTCACCTTACCAATTTGCTTCAAGTGGATTAAAACAGTTTTATCACTAACACCGCAGCCTGCAGCTAACTCGGATGTGGTTTTGCGATGGATCCGCTTCCACAATAGCCTTCAATTCTTCATTATCAACTTTGGTCTCCGGCCGTCCACGGGGCTTGTTCTGCAGGTCGAAATTTCCAGAACGAAAACGTTGGAACCAAAAAAGCACTGTGTTTTCTTTTGCGGCACCGTCGCCATACACATCATTAATCCTTCGAGCCGTTTCTGCAGCACTGGTGCCACGGTGGAACTCGTACTCGTAAATAACGCGATATTTCAAGTTTTTCATTTTGTAAACTGAGTGACGCAAAGAAAAAAACAATTGAGGAAAAAACAAATGAATTATAATTTTCAAAACACAAATACATGAGTAAATAGCTGTATAAATTTGGATTTGGAATTCCTAACCAAAGAGAAGATATTTGAGATCAAATTTGCCAGTACGGCAAAACGCCAATTTCATATGTAAGGACCTAATATTTGTCACTGTCTTATCTGTTTTGATAAGTCTTTATACATATCTATACTTTCAGAGCGTTACAGAAGAGTTGTGTTTGTCCTGTTTGATGTAGTGATGTTCTAGTGTAGTGTTGACGAGCTTCATGATTTTTTTTTGTAATTTGATATCCCTGTATATTTAATAAGGGTAGTTTCAATCAAACTTGTAAAACTATCTATACTTATAAAACTCAATGTCTGACTGTCTGCTCTCTATACAAATCTACATCGTTTGTCCGATCTGAGCCAAATTTTGCATACTTATTCTGTAGAATCCGGCGGGTAACATAGGTGACATTTCCCCCTCCAACTCTATCCTCTCCTCCTTCAAGTGATATATTTTTCATGTAAATCTGTACCGTTCGACCGATCTGACTCAAATTTTGCATTTTTTTCTTTTATTTATTCTTTTGGACCCTACGGTAACAAAAGCGAAATTTCCCCTCTCCGTTAACCTCACCCCCTCCCCTGATATATTTTTCATGCAAATCTGTATCGTTCGACGATCTGACTCAAATTTTCATACTTATTCTTTAGGGTCCCGCGGGTAACAAAGGCAACATTTTCCTCTCCCCCTTTACCCCACCCCATTTTCCTGATATATTTTGTGTACAAATCTACACCGTTTGACCGATTTAACTAAAATTTTGCATACTTACGTATTCTTTACGACCCGGCGGGTAACATAGGCCACATTCCCTTCCTGGACATTCCATCCATCCCTGCATTGATTAAATGGAAACATTGTTTTTATTAGAGGCTTTGCATAACGATGGAACCTTTGTGTTCCCTCCACAAACTTATTTTTAACTTAATCCTTAACCCGTGCAACGCCAGTTCGTAACAGCTAGTCATTAATAAAAACTGTTATCATTTATAAATAAATAAATAAATATATTTATATAATATATCATATAAATAAATATTTTAGTTATTTTATTACGACCTGATTGGAAGGTAGAGTCATTTATTTATACGAATAGTTTTTCTTCTTAAATAGTCAGGTGGATGTACCAGAATTACAACAATGAAAAATTCAGTAAATAAATCGTGACAAAATAAATTTTTTAAATAAGTAAAAAAGCGACATCAAATTAATCTTTTTTAATATTTAACTATAAATGTGAGAATAATAATTTTTACACACAGTGAAATAAAATTTTGTATAATTATCATAACGAATGTTAAATGCCATTAACCTTAATTAATACGTAAAAAATATTGTAATTATTCAAAAATAAACACGAATGACAGAATTATAATAGATTTCATGGAATAAAAGCACCGGGTCACCAATAATGATCTTGTCAACAACCAAAAAATTATAATTGAAGTAAATTAATTCGCGATAAAGCCAGTTAGTCGGCAGGTAGCGATATTTTTACTGATAATTGACATCGAGCAACAGCAAAAACTTGCGCTTCCCTTAAGTCGGGCTGCACGGCCCCAACACGGCTGGGCGGCTGGACGCAATCTGCGACACGCGATGCGGCATGCGGCCTGGCGGGGGGCGCTTTTTCCACAAAATTAATCGAAATGATGGAATAATCGAGACTGAGTGGACACGTGTAGTTAATGCAGCGTCTAGTTCAACACAACCTACCACAGGTAGATATGCTTTCACATAAGAATTCAACTGTCCTACCTATAAGTAGCGACGTGCAGTGTGGCGGAACGGTCGATAATTTGAAAAGCTAAAATCACAGTTCGCAAAATGCGGTTTTGAGAGTATAAATATATATAGTTCGCATAATATCTTAGTATATTAGTACCTGTGAGCGATTAGTGGCCCGTCACTTGGATGGGCAGTGATTTTTGAGGGTAAGTCTACACTTTCGCCTTCGAGGTTGTCGTACAACCTTTTGCCCATATGAAATTGATCCCGATCGCGTCATTTTCTTCACAACTATTATAGTGCAAAATGTCTGTTCCGTTGGGAGTTTGCATCAAGGAGGAACAACGAGCTGTGTCGATTCTTTGGTTGGAGAGTGTGAAAGGGACAGAATCATCGTTGACTTTTTCAGGATACGAGTGCAGAGCTTTATCACGTTAAAGTGTTTCTTTGTAGGTCGTGAAGACCAAAATTGGCCGGAAGAGTGTGATGCATGACGAGGGAGCGGGACTCCCATTTACCTCCACTACACTTTGGTGAAGAAGCGCCTTCTTTGAACATCCATAGTAAGCTTAGTTCACGTAAAGTTTGTGTGGATTCCCACACTCTTAGACGTACAGAAAGCGATGCAAAAGTTCACGACCAACCGAAAACCTTCTTCTTGGAAGAAATTCGCAAGCTTGCGAACTGCTGGACCAAGTGCTTTAACAAGAGAGGTCATTAATCGGAAAAAGGGTGCATGTTGAACCCCTACCTTTATATAAATTTTAAAACGAAAAGTGTAGATAATTTTTGACTTGACCTTTTATAAATAGCCGATTTGCAGTGCAGCACAGCGGTTGCTTTTTCAAAAAGCTAAAATCACGGTAAAATTGGTTTATGTGTATTACATTAGTATGCGGAATAAGCACACCACCTCATCATTTTTAATAGTCAGTCACTTAGATGGGCGGTAATCTATTAGTAGCTGTTGTTCGTTTGAAAAGTTATAAATAACACGGTGTTCACAAAATATGTGTGCACAATGTCTGCAATACTAAATAAACTACAGAATTGATATTACTTATATAAATATATAATGTTCCAATAAACTATCATTTGCTCGTACATGGATATGTCAAGGTACAATAGGAACTTAACTTTATATAAATAAACATATACCTAGGTATCACAAAAGAAAATATAGGTGAATGAAAATTTGAGTTTTTACCAATAATTTTTGCTTTCTATCTTTTACAAGTTTCTCCACACCATGTATAAACATTTAAATTTTAATATTTGTAAAAGTACTACTTGTTTTTGGAACAAGCTGTAATGCACGCTAAGCCAGTTACGAAAAAACTAGTATTTTCGTATCTGTCACTGACCACGATCTTTCTAAATACCCGATATCCTCGAGTATAAAGTACTTTGATTAATTAGGTATTCAATTTAAGTTACAATATTATCTTAATTAATAGGGCGATAGTTTTTCAAACAATTTCATGTGAAACATGAAACAAGAGACAGCGTAGATGGAATCTGATCACTTTAACCGTTATGAAATACTTTTTGAAGGTAATGTTCATTCAGTATTAAAATCGCTTTACAATAATGTCAATATATGCTTAATTAGTTACGTTTTATTGGAATTAGAGATTTTATGTTGGTATCCTGGAAAAAAATTAACATATTCTACTTTGTTGAAACTAATCCCCTTCAAAACAAAATCGTATTCATGAATTTGTTTGATGTAAATATCGTTCTTGTAAATGAAGATGGATGTTATTTATTTTTGCAAATATTTTGTTAGTGCTTTACTGGGCAAGACACAGGATTCTTATACTGCGGGTTTCGGGTTCGCTTCCTGTTGAAATCACAATTCGTCAACATGATTTTCTCATTCCTGGATGTTTTTGTGTTTTGCTGCAGTAATTTGATCTGGTATTATTTCGATATTCTAACTATTTTCAAACTAGCTTTCGCAGGCTCTGTCGCGCTACGACGAGACTATCCCCGAAAGAATCAGGAGACCCAAGATGGTCCTCCTGGGGGCCCCCCCCTGCGCCACCCCAGCAGTAATCCTGCGCCAATATTGCAGTAACCCCCCCCCCATAATTTATTATTATAAAAGTGAAGTAAATAAAGCCCTTCACTGATACACCATGATGGAAGAGCAAGGGGTCCACTTGTGACCCGGTACTCCGGTTGCCATGAGATAAGGTAAGGTAAGGTAAACTAGACTGGAACGAGACACAAACCCTTTGAGTACTATTTTTCTAAGCAAGTGTCTTAACCATCAGATTAATAAGTTATCCAACAATTAAATGCATTATTCTATTACTTAAATGGTTTAATGACAGTTTATAGGTAGGCCTCATTCCATTTAAGAAAGACAATCGTTAGTTATTATATCGTTAGTTATTATAATTATTAATATCGACAATTAGTATGTTTAAACCGTGTATAGGACGCAAATTGTTTCGTTATGTTGGTGTTAACGGGTATAAATGCCAACGCAACGGAACAATCTGCCTCGTACGCGTGGCTTGCATATACTAATTCGATTGTCTTTCTTACAGGAAAGAGGTCTACACTATTTTATATCATTATCATCATTATCCAGATAAAATCGAACTTATATTTAACATCTCTTCTTACTTAATTAGTTTGTATAATATTTGATTATATTATGATATAAAATTGACATTAATTCAATATTTTTTTAACATTCGCATAAGGCAATTACTGTCAAACAGTGACCATGTCTGCTCAACATCAGATCAGATCAGACCCTTTCCCTTCTTTTGTGTGCCTACTAGAGTAAAGAAAATTAACACATAACTTCAATAAACTTGAGGAAGATGATGAATAAGAGATTCGAGTATAACTGCAGTGATGACGTAGGAGTTCAGCAGGTGAATTCGGATTGCAAATGGTAAATGCAATTTAATTAAGTACATATAAAATTTATTTATCACATCGAATTGCTATAGGGGCAGATGACACAGTTTTCATATTCCTATCTTGTTTTGTTTCTTCTATATGCATACATTTGGCTGCACATGCACGTTTCTTGTAACAATTATACACATCATCTGCATGACTATCTTTTCATCTGTCATACCTATTTACATATAAATTATAAATAAATTAAATTAATCGCTTAAATGTTGCAAATCGCTTAAATGATGAGGTAGTTGTTACCTGTAGGCATTAAAAGTTAAGTTAAAAGGCTTTTCTCAAAAAATATTCAACGCAATTTCATAATTAAAAATCTTTAATTGGGCACTTAATTAATTCTTCACCTGTAAGGTTTGTGATCACTGTACATATGCCTAAATAACGAACAGATAAAATACAACATAAAACAGGTTTTTTTTCAGAGAAACCAGAAAAACACGAATTTTAATGTTGTCAACAATGTGATGATCGTGCACATCATTCATTCATGATCCTTCGAAGCCTTATCCCCCCTGACTTGTATCTACACCTCCCTCCCCCCTACAAAACTAGCCCGAACAAGGCTATGATAAGTATGCCGTACTTAATTATTGGGTTTAACATGTCTGAGTAAACATACCGAGAGATTAAGAACCATTCTTGAACGGATCAGTTCCTACTATAATCACGGAGAACCACATCCCTATTTCTTGTTCATACTAATTAATATTTTATTACTTATACCTAATTATTATTTTTTATACGCGAATTATTAAGTTTGTGCCTACACTATTTATTAAGTTTATATTATATTATCCTAGCGGTTATTTTTTAAGTTTGTTTGTTTGTTTGTGGGAAATATTTATTTCAGACCTTTTCTTCAAAGTGAAATCAATCCTGCGCCTCCATAGTGCTAAGTTTTTACTTATCTTAATCTTCACTAAGAACTTCTCAGTGATTGTCAAAATTTTCAGTGAGCGAAGATGAATAGTAAAACAATCTAGTGATATTTGTTAAAATAAAAATAAAACGAATTGTAAGAAACCTGTAAATAAGAAAAATGTAAATAGCCATTATTTCTGAAGCAAACATAGAATGTTTTCACTGACTCCTGAATTTCACTGTTCAAACTTTTTAAAAAGTATGCAATATTTTTGCAGATATTATAGACAATAAATAATGGTATTTTGATTGGACACTCTTCACACCATACTAACATGCCAGGTGGGATATGACATGTAACCGTATTTATAATTAGTCCCCTTCCGATACCGCATTCTGACTAAGTATGTGTGATACATATACACGTTATATTATTATATGCATGTGTAGGTACCAACGTAGATACGTTCTAATTGAATTCCGTTGCTGGCCAACGAACTTCCAATAAGGTGAAAACCAAACCTAATGTTTAGATTATCTCTGAACAAGATCTGTATCGTGATTAACCAAGCT
The DNA here is from genome assembly GCA_016648135.1 of Agrypnia vestita. Taxonomy (NCBI): domain Eukaryota; kingdom Metazoa; phylum Arthropoda; class Insecta; order Trichoptera; family Phryganeidae; genus Agrypnia; species Agrypnia vestita. Next base: position 191,860 of record JADDOH010002365.1, read on the forward strand.
AATAGAACATGCACCCCTTCTATACGCGATGACCCAAATTCATATATTAAAAGGATGTTATTACCTGCATTTTGTCGGGTGCCTGGGAACAGGGCCCGGCTGCCGCGAAGAGCTGAACCGGGCAAATGGCGGCATGCGATGAAGGTTTTGCAATTATTTATAATGTTTACTTCGATTTTTCTTTTTCCATGCCTTAGTTTGTTTTTATTTTTACCACAATATATATTGTAGCTGTGGAAAGCAAAAGAAACGCTAAAATCAATTAAAGCTTTTATTTGCTACGCAAATTTAATCGGAGCACTGTTCTTAAATTCACAAATTTTTGAACTTAATCTATGAAAGATTAAGATCGCAGAGAATTCATCTAGATAGATCCGCTCTGATTAGCACGTAAGTACCCTCGTGCCAAATATCTGTCGCTTGATCACACTGCCAGCCACAACTACTACACGGTTCACTTTTCTGTGGTCTTCTGTGTCGCACTACACAACCCACCCTCTCTCACAATCACGCGCGCACGCTCACTTCACCCTTTATATAAGACATGTTGGTTTCGCGATGCCTCGAGAACTTTAGAGCAATTTCTCCACATTTAAGAGAATTGTTGGACATGTTTCTACCATCTTGTGACAATATTTTTGAAGTTTTACTTCTTTTGGCGCATTTAGGTGAAATTTTAGGAAGCAACACATTCGCGCACATTATGCAACGGGAATATTTTCGCACCATGACCGACACGACAGACAATTGAAAGCTAAGATGGCAGTTTTTTGAGTGATATTTAATCAATAGCGATTCTTACATATGACGACATCAAGTTAGAAAATGGTGTTATGAAAATTGTATAAGTATCTAAGCTCCGAGCGTAGAGATTTTTAAAAATATTCTTAAGTTTTCACGGCCGTTCAGAATCTTCTGGTGTGTGTTTTCTGCCGCGTTTTACGACTTCTCTGGCAGAATCGTCTCTCACTCACAAATTTGATCTCACCTAATTCTCATTCTTCGATTATTTAACAGAAACTAAATATTTATACATATCCATTACTGATTAATTTTTAAAAAGTATTATTTGTATTTCTAATTTAATTAAAAAAAATTATGGACTGTATTCTGCATGTTGGATAATAATTAATTTTGCGAGCACGTTACGTATTTTTGTGGGGAAATTTAAGTGGGTGGTAGGTAATTTTTAAGTGTTTACGAAAACACGCAGAAACATAATTTTTCACCTACGCCTACACTCCATGCATCAAAATAATCTGTTGATAAGTATATTATAAATATATTTTCAATTTATTTATTTATATTGTTAAAAAAAATAAAAAACTGATTTACCTAGCTGTGGAGCCCATGAATGAAAACCATTATGTAGTTTATTATTTTGTATCATGGAATCTACATTACCTGAAAGATCGCTTTAAAGAAGGTCATAATAATTATTTCCCTTTGATTATTAGGTATTTATGATCATCGTAATATTTAATTATTGCAAAAGCTGGGGAGATTACTCAAACGCAAACATTCAATTTTAATTTTTTCAATTGGTTGAGCAACTTTGTAGATTGACATTTAAAAAAAAATTATTATTTGTTTTAATCTATTTATATTCATTAATTACATCTACATTTATCGGAATATCTTTCCATCTCAGGGTGATTTTATATAACACTCTAACTATGGAAAGGTTTTTCCGACACATATAAGTGTAATTAATGAATTAAAACAAATATATTTTTTTAAATCAATTTTTAATACAGAATCATAAATATCATACATTAAAATATTTCCAGTTAAACGTAGGCAATGCTACAAGTTTATGCATATTATTAATACTAGTGTATAATTTTAGAATAAATGTATCATGTTAATATACATTAAAATATTAGAACGGATGTGATTTATTTTTCTCCACAGAAATGAACCTACGACCTACTGTTACCCCATGAGGCTGTAAATCGCACGACTGCCTTTATATGATACCCTTACATTTAAATATTATTTTTTTAATTTTTGGCATGTTATTGTACATAGCGCAGAGCAACCTCATATTTAAATTAACGTTTTTGTTTTATTAAATATAGTATTTATCAAATTCTGTCAATAAAAGCGTTCAGTACGGATTAATTTGGCAGGTTACATTGTACATTGAATTGCACGCATTGTCTATCTTTTGCATTTCACTCGTATTTTTTTTTGCTTAACCCTTAAATGCATGAAGTCTGATTTTTGTATGAAAAAAATATATTTTATAGAGCTTCACCCGTAGACTAAGGGAAAAAAGGTAAAAAAAATCATTGTTTTATTTTTTCATTTATTTTTTCAAGAAATTACCATGCGCCGTTTTCGGCACCACATGCATTTAATACTAAATGAATGCATTACTTCCTGTGCATTTAGTATAAAAAAGATAAAAATAATTGTATGAATACAAAATTGATAAACATACCTGCTCGTTTTATATTTTTCTGGGTAATAAATCTGTCAAATTACCAAGATTTCTTTTGATCGAATACGGACATAAAGATAAAGACATCGACTTTTTCTATAATTTCTATGATAGTTTAGTAAAAAATGGCCGTTTGGGCACGGACAAAATTATTATTTTTTTTAAATTCAATGACTGAGGAATACTTTTATAAGGATCGATATAAAGAATGACAAATATTTTATGTGATAATTGAAAACAAACTCAATGTTCCGTTTTCGGCTCAATATTTTATTTTATTTTATTTTATTTTCATTTGTTGGTTTTCTTACAGCCATATAATTAATCAATCTTGAAAAAAAACAATAATTGATGTACAGAGTTTTGGGCCAATTACAAGAAAACACATATATACAATCGATAAA